>MCJB01019646.1:5896-21216 GCA_002018475.1 Nicotiana obtusifolia | reverse complement strand
CGACACTGCCAGCCCTTTCAAGACTTGGTCTTATTGCACAACATGCCAATGCCAAAGTGGACCAACTCTTGAAAACCCTACCAAACCTGATCAAACAAGCCCTGACTCCAATACAAACGTCAGTGACCGCTCTCCAACAACAACAAACATAGTTTGGGGATCGCTTGCACAATCTTGAGTCCAGGGTTGAACAGATCGAGAGAGGTGAGGTTAGGGGTTTACCTCAGCTGAGGGAGGAAGTGAAATCTATGAAGACCGAACTCCAGAAAATGCAAAATTTGGAGTTCGACCTATCATCTCTCCTCCCCAAAGAGGGTGACCAAGGTGCAGACATTGCTGCACCAGACCTGGGTTTGGACTTCACGGCTCTGATGGTAGACATTGCACCTCCGTCTGCCAGAGTATGTCAACCTCCAGCTCCTCCGGTACCGGTTGATGTTGATGATGAGGAGACATCGGGACATTCATCAGAGTTAGAAGGAGAAGAGACAGAGGATGATGGCTCATGGTCCGACGAGGACGACGACCCTCAGGAGAAGGGCAAACAGATTGCTGCTCCAACAGTAGAGGAAGAGGAGCACGCAAATATTCAGCGGGCCATACAGCACTCGCTAGCAGATGTGGCCACCCATGCAGATCCATCGGCCACTCAACCACCAGTGGGCGAAGCTAGCAGCTCAGCAGCTCCAACACCAGCTCCCGTCCAGTCCAACAGCCCTCATTCAGATGCACTGGGTCCAAAGGCTACTAATTCCCATAGCGCTAGTGTGCCCCAGGGAGCCCCTTGAACTCTAACTTCTTTTCTTATGCATTGGGGAAAATGCATGATTTTGGTTGGGGGTGGTAGCCTTATCTGTATATTTGATCTGTTTTCTTGTATGCTTTGCGACATTAGTAACTATAAAATATGTATTAGTTTTTAATGATTTCTGTATATATGTTGTAGTTAATTAGTAGAAAGTAAAGTTTTTATTTACCCTTAGTATTTCTTTGCCAATAAAATTCCCCTTGTCTTTCCTTTGCCAGGTTCTTTTTCAAGGGTGTAATAGTAGAACCAGGACAGTAAAATGAAACATGTTGACCGGGATGGTGTAATTGTCTAGTATCAAGCATGTGTATCTGTGTATAGATTATACCCTTTTTAACAAATCAACTGCGTGAACTTGAGGCTCACTCTGTAACTCTAGGTCTACCTAGAGTCATGTATTGATATATGATAAAAGCCTTGAATTGCCAAATGTTAACTCTAAAGCTGTAAACTATGTTAACCAAACAGTTTGTGTGCCATGTGTGTGAGCTCTTTGTATAAATAGTTCTTGTGTTTGCTTCTGCCATCTAGAACTTATCCGGTTGGTTTTTCAACGCTTATTATAATTACACTGAGTTGGAGAGAGGATCTTAGGCATTCTTTGTTTTATTTATGAAACCTCTTTAGCCTGTTTAGCCTACCTGTGTATAAATAATATCACTAGTACTCTATTTGAGCCTTTTTAACCTTTTATTTGGACTCCTCATTACCTTTCCCTTTTGTAAAAAAATTATCTCTTTTGAACCCGTTCCTCCTTGAACATTAAGAATGAGGCTAAAAGCCTAAGTTGGGGGTGTGGGTCAAAATAGAAATGGATAAGGTTATGCAGTGAAGGTGAGAGCTTATACCTCAAAGTGCTAATGTGAATTTATGAAAGCTCCAGAAAAAGAAAAGAAAAGAAAAAGACAAGAAAAAGAAAAGAAAGATAGTTAAATATGTGTATTTACAATAATGGAGCTTTGAAGGAAATTAGAGAGGTAATTAAGGTGGGTCCACATTGGGAATTAAATGCCATTGAGGCTATGGGGTTTGAAAAGAAATAAAGTGTAAAAAGAAAGAAAACTGTAATTAGTGTTCAAGGAGGATGTAGTCACTCATATCTAAATATTTATCCTACCCTTCCTTAAACCTACATTACAAGCTTAAAAAGTCCTTATGTGATCTCCAACCGAGTGTTCTTAGAAGTAGGTGACGAATTAAAATAAGGGCAAGCCTATGGTATGGTATGTGGTGACACATGGAATTCTATTCTGAGAGTGAGTGTACTTGCAGTTTAGTCCCTTGGTGTTGTTATGATAAATATTGTGAGTTTGGGACTTTCTTTCTAGTGAGGGCACATGAACTGCGAGGTTGATAAAAAGTTGAGTTTTGAGTAAAGCATAAGTGCACTCAGCTGAAGGTAGCCTGTAGTCACTTTGTTGAAGCTCAAAGTTCACAAGCTGATTGGTTTTCCTTGAATATACTAATGATTCAGGGAGGGTAAAGCATTCAAAGAGGTAGGCTTGAAATACTAACAACAAACACTGTCCATAGTCACTATTGTTTCATGTTTGGTAAATAGAGTCTAAAATAGGATAGTATTGTTTTAGTTGCTTGAGGACAAGCAAGAGTTTAAGTTGGGGGTGTTGATGTGCCAGGGAATTTCGGCACATTTTGATACTACTTGCTTAGATTTTAACTTGCTTTACGTGGAAATTTCCTTGATACTTATGTAATTTTAGTGTATTTGCAGTACATCAAGTGTAAGGACCTAAAAGCACGAAAAAGAACTCAAAAAGCCAACTAAAGGAAAGAAAAGCATTGAAAAGCATCGCAGAGGTGAATATACGGTCGCAAACATCACATGCGAACCGCATATTTCACAATAAAATTGCAAACCAAGACAGACCTCTGGGCACATTTTCATGTCAAGAATGCGGTCGCATATGCAACCGCATAACTAAGATGCGGACCGCAGACATGCACTTGGGAATCGTAGACGCAAGAAGAGTTTTGGGTGAAAGTCAGGGTAAAGAATGTGATCGCATTCGCGATCGCATAATTAGTATGCGCACCGCAAACTCAACCGCAAACCAAGTATGTAGTTTACAGGTTGTTTGATTTGCGATGCAGAAGGTGGCCGCATTTCTTCAATGCGGACTGCGAATCCAGAATGCAATGAAGACAAAATCCATGGGTTAAATATGCGACGGACGTGTAAGATTTGCGGACCATATTTCTGTTATGCGACATAAATGCGGTCGCATTATTGACATCACTTCGCCTCGATTTTTGGGCCTCTATAAATAGGTTTAATAGGGTTTTGTGGGGACAATCTTGTCAGAATTGAGAGCATAAAGTACAAGGCTTAAACTATTTTGAATTCTTGGAAGCTTTTTGATCAATTACCTTCTACTTTGTAAGCTTATGACAATTATTATTCTTTTACTTTCAGTTTTCAGCGTGAGTAGCTAATTCTAAACGCTAAGGTTGTGAACCCTAGATGGGTATGATGCTATTGGGATTTTGATATTGAATGTAGTTTCAACGGTTGATTGATATTTGTTTACTTCTTATTCTTTAAACAATTGTTGGTGGTTGCAAACATTAACAAACGCCATTTAATTCTACCTTTGCTTGGGAAAGCAAGGAAAAATTTGGTAGAAGTAAATAACAAAGACTCAAGGCTTTAACCCTTGTTTAATAAAATCGCTTAGGAATAAGTGGATTTTAATTTGGCATAGATTGATTGTTCTTAATCACAACTCTTTTGTATTTGGGAAAATCATAAAGAGAAAATATTACCTAACTATTGAAAAATATTGGGTAATCAATTAGGCATCAATTGCATATCAAAAGTTTCTTCCGTTGGAAATATATAATATTGATATCGCTAGCATTATACTTCATAAAGGGGGACACAACCTTGGTTCCTTTAATCATATTATTTATATTCATAATATTGCAACTAGTTTTCATTTAAACTCAAATTCAATTCATTTACGACTGTAGTCAAGTACTACACTAATTAAGTAAACGTTTCACACCTATTCCCTGTGAAATTCGACCCCAACCTTGTTTGGTTATTATATTTGACACCGACCGCTTACATTGTTTATTAAGGTGTAATTTGAGCATATCAGTTGACTGGTATAATGATATGCTAAAGTGTAGGCATGTGCCAAGCTTGCTATCCTAGCTCCAATCGACAATTTCATCACAAATATATCAATTATCAAGTTCATTCAGAGAATTAGCCTCTATGTAATCCTCAAACATAGATCAAATAGTTCACAACAAGGCTACAAGTTTTGGAAACATCATAGCTTAAAGCTTAACAGTCAATCCTAGGCATATCATACCCTTAAGCACTACCACAAATATGGATAAATACACCGGTGCTCGCACATAGGCTCAAACCCCACACATGTACGCACTCATAGCACGTTGCCATCACAAATAACTCAGGCAACTAGTGCCTCAACAAAGTTTATAAATAGGATACTTACCTCAAGCAAGCCAAATCAAATACCGAGCAAGCCAAACAATACTCTATAAGTGCCATCTCGAAAAAATCGACCTCCGAATGGCCGGAAACTAGCCAAAAGCAACTCAAAAACATCAAATAATGCCAAAGGAAACAAACCTAATCGATAAAGGCCGAATCTTTAATAAAAAAAAAACTTAAAATCAACCAAAAAGTCAAAATCGGACTCGCACCTTAGAACCCCATAAAACTCACAAATTTCGATAATCCATTAAATTACGAGTCTAACCATACTAATTTCACTCAAATCCGACTCCGAATCGATGTTCAAATCTCAAATATTCACTTTAGGAGAGTTTAGACAAAAATCCCAAATTTCTCTTTTAAAATCATCAAATCAAATGCCCAAATCGAAGATGGAATCATTGAATATAATCAAAACCGAGTAGAAAATACTTACCCCAATCCACGTGGTGAAAATCCTCCTCCAAAATCGCCTAAAATCGAGCTCTAAATCCCATAATGTGATAAAATAAACTAACCCTTCGAATATATAGAAGTCTGCCAGGGATGTCGCATCTACGACTGAAGACCCGCTTCTGCGGCCTCTACTTCACTTCTGCACAAAAGCCCCAAATCAGCCAATGTCGCTTCTGCGAGATAAAATCCGCTTCTTCAGAGACAACTCGAAGCCCCGACCTCTTGCAAATGTGGACAACATTCTACTTCTACGACATCGCAGGTGCGAGGAATATTCGCTTCTGCTAAATTCCTAACCAAACTATCTTCAGGCTCCTCCGTGCCAAAATCCGCATCTGCGGCTCTGCAGGTGCGCTCCTTTTCCGCATCGGCGCTAATCGCACCTGCACTAGATGTTCCGTATCTACGGCCAGTCCTGACCTTCACCAAAATGCGCTTCTGTCCCACCTCTTCCGCTTCTGCGGCTCTGCACCTGCGCCCATAGTTCTGTACGTGCGATCACACCAGGTATCAAAATCTTAGCAAACGCCAACATGATCCAAAGTGGTCTGAATCCATTTGAAATGCACTCGAGCCCTCTCAGGACCCCGTCACAACATACCAACAAGTCTCAAAATATAACACGGACCTACTCGAGGCCTCAAATTACACAGAATAACCTCAAAACCATGAGTCGCAACTCAAATCAAACTTAATGAACTTTTGAACTTTCAACTTCCAAAACTCATACCGAACTATATCAATTCAACTCGGAATGACCTTAAATTTTACACACAAGTTCCAAATGACATAATGAACTTATTCTAACTTTTGGACAATAATCTGAACGCCAAATCATCAAATTCAACTTCTGGTCAAACTTATGAACATTACAACCCCTTAAATTTCCTGTTTTCGCCAATTAACGCTAAAACCTTCTGGAAAAATTCAAATGCAAATCCGGCTATACACCTAAGTCCAAAATCACCATCCGGACCTACTAAAACAATCAAAACTCTGATCCGAGGTCATATATACAAAAGTCAAACTTGGTCAACTCTTCCAACTTAAAGCTTCCTATTTAATAATCATTCTTCCAAATAAATTCCGAACATCTCGAATACCAAAACTGAGGACACATGCAAGTCATAATATACCATGTAAAGCTACCCATGACCTCAAGCCACCAAATGAAGTGAAAATGCTCGAACGACCGGTCGGGTCGTTATATTCTCCCTCACTTAAATATTGTTCGTCCTCGAACATGCTAAGAATCGTCCCAAAGCCATCATACCACTGCATAAACTCATCATGCACATACCCATGGGTGATCACACGCCACCCCAATCCATGAAAGCCTAACAATACAACATTACTGAAGATCCTTACTTCAATCTTAGCCCATAAATCTTAGAATCAAATCTCAAACATCTGGAATTCATTACAAGACCCGATTCACGCATCTGAACACCGTGCAAGCCTGAACAAGTTGTATCAAGCCATAACCATAACTCAAGATATAATCATATGATATATAGTACAAATCAGTTACGGTAGTAGTAACTTCCAACCATAATAGCTGCCCATTAACAAACTCGGTACTGGTAACAGGCCTCATTTGGAATAAAAACTTGTTCTAAACCTGCGTACACAGCTAATGATGAAAGAAACACGCAGAAACTCATAACCACTCATCAGATCAACAAGCCGTGGATCTCTTCCGAACAAGAATCATAGCCTAAATTCTAAATTGGCTAGAGACATTATTCTTCCAAACACACAATAATGAAATCCGATAGCACCCATTCTAGGTCCAGTGACCCCATTTCATCAAATACAACCATTCTACTGACATGTCACACCAATACAACCTAAAGCCACAAACCGAGCAATCTGTGTACCAATAAGCAACAGTTCAAATGTACCCAAAAAAATAAAATGACTTAAAGGAGAGAACCATCGCGCAAGCTTAACAGGTACCACCACAAGCGCAATGCTACAAACCCATCACACAGGGAGAACCAAGACACAAGAAATCAACACAAAGGATCATAACCCAACATAACTCCGCTACAATGCGTAACGCCATCCAAACACCGGTCCACATAAAATACCTCAAGTCATATTGCTCAAAATCAACAATCAAATGCAAATCAACAACAAACACACGAAGTGCATGACCATAACCAAGGTGCAATCAACCATTCAGCACCCCAAGATCCATCTCGTTCGAATTTCACCACAAGGCCTAAACAGAAATGCATCATGTGTACAAATAACAAACAAGCCACCACCCATTGTAGCATAGAAGAGTAACACATAGAACATATCAGAACATGAACAAGCTCAACTCTAACCGAATGACACATCCCCCAATAATAGCAGTGCTAAATTAACAAATCCGACTCGGTATACAATACACATCCTCGTTGGGCCTACCAATGGGCCCCTAAATATACTCCGGCCATCCACAAACAGACAAAACCCTCCAAAAGTCCACAATAACCTAACCACAACACATACTATTAGTTGTCTAACTTTGACCATGCCTTCACAAGCCGTAACCAGGGGATAATCTGCCACTGAGAACTCCCAATCTACAAATCCTAGAATACATGAATCACCATATCCGATCCCAACTCTGCCACTCAAATGACTGATAAATCTCTCATACATAATCATCTCATGAGAAAAACTTCTATAATTCTTCTGTTCCATATAACAAAATCTGTACATCAGTAGTCGATCAACCAGACGAGTATTGAAATACCAATAAAGCATCCATAAGTCAAAACACGGCGCGCCTTCTGAAATGCGCACCATTTTCAGGTAATACCAAGTAGTACTAGTATTCATATAAATATCTGAGACTGTCATGGTGTCTAAAATTCATGAACTTCCCTTCAATACTAAACCGCAAACTTGTACATGCAAACCTCAATCCCACACGCAGAACCGCATCTATCATTCCATCATATGAAAAGTACGAGAATCTCATTAAAAGCACTGAAACACTAGTAGGATACATACTTCATTAGCCAAAAACCTACCACTAGACCCCTATCCGCGAGAAAATCACGACGTGCAACATACCGCACATATCTGTAGAAAATATCCATCTCAAGCTGAGGTCGACACCATCAAGAACTCTTCAAAACTCATATGCACATAACCAAGCCATCAGAAAGTGCATCTCTATAACTCAGCCATGTCATGCAGGTCGCCAAACCCAAGAGTATTACCATAAAACACCGCCAGAGCCTCACCACATCATAGGAACCAAAACTACCAATCATATCCATAACCTTGCTAATCCAGCCTACTACTAAGCTATCCTATTTCTTGGAGTTCCTTCCAAATTACCCTCATGTTGATACTTCCTCTTGCCAGTACACCATGATCCTTAACCAAAGCTCACACAAGAGATCCTAGTATGATAAACCACGTCGCCCTGAAGCCCATAAACTATTGTATTCCCTCATAAGCACCCAAAATACTGCATCCGAGATACCACTCTTAAGAGACCTTATGTGAATGTAAAGTTGTTTCCTTAACCTCTCTGATATTGAAATATAAAATCCAATAATGATACAGAAGTACTGCGAATCCCAACACCATCCAATGCAAATATCATATCTTAGACATTTACAAATCCAGAATTTCCTCAAATACCACATATAAATCTTGAACCCATTAGAACCTTCTCGAGAATCATCCACCCTCTTACAATAAGTGCACCGCCCAAACGAGCCGAACTATCTGTGCTCCATTAGCACACCAACATCCAAAGAAGTAACCCCACTTTAATACAATCGAGTGACTCCCTTTTCTTAGCACATTATATCCACCACAAATAACAAACCCAAATCACTCCCAGACTTCATATATCCACAAAGTGTAATACATCATGTATGTAGAAATTTCCTTACTCGAATCATTCTCGAAATCAACCTATTCAAGTCATAATTGATCCACAAGCATGCTCAGGCCAAAACTAATATAACACAACCATGCAATCAATTCGTCGATAGCCGACTCCCCCACTTGACGCAAAGCCATAGAACTGAACATCCGACAACCCACAGTACCCTTACTTTATTACTGCCATAATCCCGCATTGTAATTCAACTAAATCCTTCATAAACTCATGTAACACAAATCGTAAAATACCTCAAATCATCTGCCAAGCACACATTCATCCTCGTGACAGTCGAGTCAACTTCCTCAAGCGGCCCAAACTTAAATTGCAACATATATACCCACTGATAGAAAGAAACAATCCATATAATCATCATAAGAATCACACAACTGTAGACCACCCCGCATGAGATAAACCACCTTCTTAGCCCCAAATTGACATCTCTATACGCCCTACCATAGTCATACCCATTATGCAATCACTAAATCTTCTCGAGTCTAAGCTCGTCAACAAAACATAAGAATCTACTTCATCCCACAAACAAACAACATGAAAGATCCCTCATCACGCTCATAACTCAATATTATACAAGCATCAAGACAGAAATCAAACACCCAATAGTCCTTTTCAGATCCCAAGCAATTCTTCTAGTCACATCCAAACCGTCTGCACATATCCTGAAGTCACGTCATACTCATTATATAGCCATCCAACCACTCACCGGGAAACCAATCCCACTCCTAAGGACACTACCGGACATAGAAGTCCAAAAACACATACTTACATAACAGAAACTACTGAGCCCAAGCTGCGGTCTAAACCTATCCTCAAGTCCTCTAGACTGGCTCATCACCAAAACACAGAAAACACATCTCGCGCTTTATCTATGGGATCACAAATCGTCGATGCACAGTTGATACCAAGAGCTCACATAACATATGAGTGAGTGGAAGGAATTCAAGAAATATGCTTTAAGCTGAATCAATGACGCACGATAAGGAAAGAAATATGGAAATTTTCCTACATTCCCTATAGCCTCTCGAAGATAGGTATGGACGTCATCATACCGATCGACAAAACTCTACTAGACATTTGCTCATGACTCGTAGAACCTATGAACCAAGAGCACTGATACTAACTTGTCACAACCCAAAATCCAACTAGTCGTAATGGTACCAAACCCAACCTGCTAGGTAAGTCAACTAACAGTTAACACAATCCAAATGAGACTAATAAGAAAATCAATGATAAATTAACTAAACTTTTATACAATAATCCAAAGACTGGTAGTAAAAATCATGAGCCACTAAGACTTAAATTTACAAAACTGAAATAAAATAATTACAATATTAGTTTGGAATGTACATGAACAAAATTCAAATCTAAAGCTACCAAGGACAAGTGATAGCCATGCCCAGAATGCGAATACGTCTTCAGTGCCAGCTCCAGTCAACCACAACATTACAGCTCTAAGATCTGCACACAAGGTGCAGAAGTGTAGTATGAGTACAACCGACCCCGTGTACTCAATAAATATCATAACTAACCTCGACGAGGTAATAGATGAAAGAATTATAAATGATACTCGCTATCGCTTATACAGTTCATAAACACAATAAAAATAGAACAGATATAAGATCAAATCAGAAAATCACAGGTAAAACCACCTTGGTACTCATAATTATTAGCTTTAAAGTGTTCTACTCAGTCAACAAACCGACATAAAAGGAAGATATGCAAGTAAATTAGGTAAATAGTCAAGGAAATTGCAAGTAAATATGAAATACAATAATCAAATATCAGCCCGTTGCGGCGCGCAACTCGATCGAAATAACAATAAGCTAATAAGGCCGGTTGCAACATGCAACCCGATCCAAATAACAATAACCAGCTCTCCCAGAGCTCACATTAACCAGAAACCTATCGATTTCTCATAATCCGCGTGTACACCATCAAGAAGGCACATGAGAGGGTGACCTTAAGGGGATGGATCCATATTCATATGTTGCGCGACCAATTCAACGATTTGCATGGACAACTCATGTGCTAATAATATCAACTACATGGAAAACTCACGTGCTACACAGACAACTCACATGCTATAATATCAGTATCTGGATCCGCAGGGATAACTCACATGATGCACGGACAACTCATATGCCAATAATCACAATCTGACCGGCGTGGTAACAGGCTCAATATCATAATCCGTCTGGCGTGGTCACAAGCATAACAACACAATCCGCCTGGCATGGTCACAGGCATAACAACATAATCCACTCGGTGTGGTCATAGGCATAACAACACAATCCGCCTGGCGTGGTCACAAGCATAACAACACAATCCGCCCGGGGTGTTCATGGGCATCCAGTCCAAATCATATCGCGCAGAAGCAAATATACAAGAATACACTTATATGACAAATGAATATCAAATTTCATGCTCCTGGACTGGTATAATGACACGCTAAAGTGTAGGCATGTCCAAAGTGTGCTATCACAAGTCAGATCGGCAATTTCATCACAGAAATATTAATTATCAAGTTCATTCATGGAATTAGCATCTATGTAATCCTCAAACATGGATCAAATAGTTCACAACAAGGTTACAAGTATGGGAAACATCATAGTTTAAAACTTAGCATTCAATCCTAGGATATCATAGCCTAAGCACTACATGAACATGGATAAATACCCTGGTGCTCGTACATGGGCTCAAACCCCATACAAGTGCGCACCCATAGCTTGTAGCCATCAAAAATAACTTAGGAAAATAGTGCCTCAACCAAGTTTAGATAGGATACTTACCTCAAGCAAGCCAAATCAAATACCGAGCAAGCCAAACAATACTCTATAAGCGCCATCCTATACAAATCGACCTACGAACGGCTCGAAACTAGCCAAAAGAAATTCAAAAATATCAAATAATACCAAAGGAAACAAACCCAATTGATAAAGGTAGAATCTTTAATTAAAAACTCAAAATCAACCAAAAAGTCAAGCCCAGCCCCGCACCTTGGAACCCGACAAAACTCACAAATTCCGACAACTCATTAAATTACGAGTCCAACCATACTAATTTCACTCAAACCCGACTCCGAATCGATGTTTAAAACTCAAATATTCACTTAGGAATGTTTAGAAGAAAAACCCTAATTTCTCTTTTAAAATCATCAATTAAATGCCAAAATCGAAGATGAAATCATGGAATACAATCAAAACCGAGTATAAATGACTTATCCCAATCTATATGGTAAAATCCTCTCTAAACTTAATCAAAACTGAGCTCTAAATCCCAGAATGTGATAAAATGAACCAACCCTTCAAATATATAGAAGTCTACTACAGAAATCGTATCTGCGACTGAAGACCCACTTCTGTGGTCCCGCTTATGCGGCCTCTGCTTCGTTTTTGTGCAAAAGCCCCAACTTAGCTAATGTTACTTATGCGACAACCAATCCGCTTCTGCGAAGACAACTGGAAGCCCCGCCCTCTCGCACCTACGGACAAGGTTCCGCTTCTGCGACATCGGAAGTGCGAGGAATATCCGGTTCTGTGAAATTCCTCCCCAAACTGCCTTCCCGCTCCAGCGCGCCAAAATTTGCATCTGTGGCTCCGCAGGTGCGCTCCTTTTCCGCGTCGGTGCCCATCGTACCTATGCTAGATGTTCTACATCTATGGCTAGTCCTCACCTTCACCAAAATGCACAGAACCACCTCTACCGATTATGTGGCTCCGCACCTGCGCCCATAGTTCTGCATCAGCTATCAAAATCTCAGCAAATGCCAACATGATCTGAAATGGTCCGAATCAATCTAAAGCGCACCAGAGCCCTCTCGGGACCCCGTGTGAACATACCAACAAGTCCCAAAATATACCTACTTGAGGTCTTAAATCACACGTAATAATATCAAAATCATGAGTCGCACCTCAAATCAAATTAATGAACTTTTGGACTTTCAACTTCAAAAACTCGTGCTGAACCATATCAAATCAACTCGGAATGACCTCAAATTTTGCACACGAACTCTAAATGACATAACGAACCTATTCCAACTCTTGAAACAATAATCTGAACACGATATCATCAAAGTCAACTCCCGATCAAACTTATGAACATTACAACCTCTCAAATTGCCAACTTTCACCAATTAACACTAAAACCTTTTAGAAACATTCAAATGCAAATCAGAGCATACACCCAAGTACAAAATCACCATCTGAATCTAGAGGAACCATCAAAACTCTGATCCAAGATCAAATACACAAAAGTCAAACTTGTTCAACTCTTCCAACTTAAAGCTTCCTATTTAAAAATCATACTTTCAAATAAATCCCGAACACCTCAAATACTAAAACCAATGATACACGCAAGTCATAATACACCATATGAAGCTACTCATGACCTCAAGCCACCGAATGAAGTGTAAATGCTCAAAACAACCTGTAGGGTCGTTACACTCTCGATATTTCAAAATTCAGTTCTCAGTGGCTGGTTGTCTATTTGATGTTGTTGGTTGTTGATTAATAACTTTTTCAACATATCATTGGTGCTTTATTGTACCTGTTAGGGTGGCAATTAAGTCTAATTATAGTTCCTTTGAGGTCTGTATTGATTTTGAGTAGCTTGGTTCCACCCCGTGAGATGTTCGGGTGATTCCTCCTGTTGGGATTATAGGTATTTCGGTATTATGTATTCTGGTTCATTAGACCTCTACCTTGCTAGACGACATAATATATAGATTCGGGATTCACCGGACATTGGTCACTCGTGTGACCATCTCCACAAATTTCACAACATGTAGACATCTATTGCACCTGCTGCATATAATATGCTCGTTGCGTCGCCATCTTAGCCACTTGGTTAGTCAGTCTGGCTCAAAGGAGAACGTAATTCTTTCTGAAGCTACTTCATCAACAGAGTTAGAAACCACTGAAGCAATTCCTCGAGCTATTGATGTCAAAAAGACTACTAGAGTCTCTAAGCCGCCTATTTGGCTCAAGGATTATGTCAGGACTAACAAAAGGATTGCATATGGTTGCTGCAAATACCCTATCTCTAATGTTATAAGTTATGATGTATCTCCCAAATACCAGAGTTATGTTTCTATTTTTCACTAAGGAGGAGCCTCAAAGATACCATGAGGCAACCAAGGATGGACGGTGGATTGAGGCAATAAGGCAGAAATCAAAGCTTTAAAAGATAACAAGACATGGCGGATCATTTTTTTGCCTAAAGGAAAGAAGTTCATAGATTGCAAGTGGACCTACAAGATCAAGTATAAAGCCAATAGCGAATTTGAGAGATCAAAACTAGGTTGTAGCTAAGTGAGATAATCAAAATGATGGTTTGGATTATTAGGAGACCTGGTGAAAATGGTGACAGTCAGGAATGCGACTGCCTTAGCAGCTTCAAAGCATTGGACCATTCATCAAATGGATGTTTATGGTAATTTCCTGCAAGATTTTATGAAGAAGGTATATATGCATGTTTCATAGGTTTTCACTGGATATGGGATAATTCCTCCGTCTGTAGGTTTCTTAAGTCTCTTTATGAACTTAAGTAAGACTTTAGACAGTAGAATATCAATTTGACTTCTAGCTTTCAATAGAGTCACTTAGATTACTCTGTATTCACTAGGAGGGTAGAACGGAAGATTGTAGTGGTGTTGGTCTATGTTGATGACCTGCGTATTAATGGGGATGACCTTCTATTGATTCAAGACATAACGATTGTCTTGTAGAATAGCTTCAAGATTAAAGACTTAGGGGAGCTCAAGTACTTCCTGGGGGTTGAACTTGCAAGAAGTACAGAAGGAATCCTCATGCATCATAGGAAATATGCAATGGAGTTAATTGCTAACTTGCAGTTGTCAGGGTCTAAGCATGTCGCTTGTCCTATGGAGCAGAATATGAAACTCACTACCACTGAATTTGATACTCATGTAGGTAATACTGGGGATCAGCCTTTAGATGGTCCAAGTCCATGTCTGAGGTTGCTTGGCAAGTTGTTGTATCTCACCACTAGACCAGACATCTCATTTCGAGACCAATTCCTTAGCCAGTTCATGCATAATCCCAAAGCCTCTGACATGGAGGCTGCACCTCGAGTCCTCAATTACTTCATGATGAGTCCAGGATTAGGGATTCTGATGAAAGAAAATTATTTTGATTCTCTCACAACTTTTTTGTGATGCTGACTGGGGTACTTGTCCAAACAGTAGGAGGTCTACCACTGCGTATCTTGCTAAATTTGGTAATTCTTTAGTATCATCGAACTCCAAGAAACAATCTACCATTTCCAAAAGTTTAGTTGAGGCTGGATGCAAAAGCTTAGCCTACATTATCGCTAAAGTTGTTTGATTTCTTGGCTTATTCAGAGAATTGGGTATACAGCTGTTTCAGCATGTTCCTATCTATTACAATAGAAAGTCTTCTATCCAGACAGCAGTCAACCCTGTCTTTTATGAGTGAACCAAACACATCGATATCGATTGTCATTTCATTCGCGAGAAGGTGGAGCAAGGTCTCATTAGTACTCTTTTTTTGGCTACTACTTACCAACAAGCTAATATACTCACCAAGGATCTTGTAGAGCTCAACATGATTATTTTCTACCCTAGCTAGGGATGAAGAACATCTTCATCTCTCCTAACTTGTTTTTATTTT
>MCJB01019635.1:48715-80793 GCA_002018475.1 Nicotiana obtusifolia | reverse complement strand
TCTTCATTGGTATCACATGTTTGCCATTGAAAATGAAGTGAGACCCCCAAGATTTTGATTGAATAGTTTCACTATTATGTATATTAATTTTATTTAGTTTTTCTTTTGTAGAAAATTTTCCACTTTCTATCTTTAGTAATTTTCCAAATAATATCTTTGGGGAATAGGGTTAAATTTGCTCCTCTAATATTAAAAATTAAATAATTTTGTCCTCCCTTAGATATTTACTTTATATCACTCTAGTCATTAGGAAATTTACATTTTTGACCTTGACTCGTAACGAAGTTCCAACCTAAGGATATTAAATTATAGTAAAAACTTGAGGGATATATTTGGACATTTTTCTCAAAAACAATTATCACGTTGAGTCCTATTAATTCATAAGGATATTAAATATAGTAAAAAAATTTAGGGATATATTTAGACATTTTTCTCAAAAATAATTATCACGTCGAGTCTTATTATTTCATTATAAACCCTCAATAGTAATAAGGCAAATACGAGACGATATGCTAAGTGTTAACGATAATGATGTGAATGAATCAAAAGTTTTATATAAGACGGAAAATTAAAGCAACTTTAACTTTTTCCCAACATGAAATGAGATCCGGGGATTTTGATCGAACGATTTCATTCTTATATATTTTTTTCTTTTACAAGGCAGTGGTACGATCTGCGTACATATTATTTCTCTAAATTTCACTTGTGAAATTACACTAGATCTATTGTTGTTATTGATTTCATTCTTATATACTTACCTTTAATTCTTTTGTTTAAATTTTTCACAGTTTCTATTTTGGTAATTTTCCAATTTTTCTTTTTGGTTTAAAAATAAGATAAAGTATACATAGTGGTATATATGTCATTCTCACCCCAGTTGGCTATTTTGACAACTTGTAATAAATTTGATGTGATGTAACATTTTCACCTGAACCAGTCATATATATATATATATATATATATATATATATATATAGTGACATTTCCATAAAGTTATCTGTAGCATTGCTGATTTTCTGTATAACATTTGTCTTGGAACATATGGTTGATAAGCTTATACACAACAAGTAGTATAAAATCTGAACAGAAATGTCCTTGTTTCAATTCAAACTTTAGACAACTTCTTTTATTGCTTTTGTTTTCTTTTATTTTCCCAACTAGTGAAAATTCATAAATTGTTATTTTCTTAGCTTAACTAGGTTAGAAACCAAACCTAGTTTTGTATAATTAGGGTCGTTTGGTAGGTTGTATTAAGTAAAATAATCTCTATATAAAAATTTAATCCGTCCAATACAATGTTTGGTTGTTCCATTTAATTTATGCATACCTAATACTAATACATGGATTACTTATACCTCATAGGAGGGCTTAGCTAATACCAAGGAAACCAAAGGATTACTAATCTTTGCATTAACTATACCTGGATAAGACCCTAAAATTACTAAACGGCTCCTCAAACCCTTTTCCTAAATTTCTTTATATACAAAAAGAAGAATATTCAAGGGTATAATTATAAAGAAGATTTTGTACAGTTTTAAACCAAACACAAGTTTAGATTATACATTGCGGGGTCGTTTGGTACGAACACAAGTAATGCAGGGATTAGTAATGCAGGGATTGTAGTGCTGAGATTATTTTTTATCAAGTGTTTGGTTCATTGTATTAAAAATTAGCTATGCCATGTATAATCTAAGCTTGTGTTTGGTTTAAAACTGTACAAAATCTTCTTTACAATTATACTCTTGAATATTCTTCTTTCTGTATATAAAGAAATTTAGGAAAAGGGCTTGAGGGGTGGTTTAGTAATTTTAGGGTCTTATCCAGGTATAGTTAATGCAGGGATTAGTAATCTCTTGGTTTCTTTGGTATTAGCTAAGCCCTCCTATGAGGTATACGTAATCCATGTATTAGGTATATATAAATTGAATTGAGCAATCAAACATTGTATTGGACGGATTAAATTTTTATACAAGGATTATTTTACTTACTACAGCCTATAAAATGATCCCTGCATAGTTAATTTTTAATACAATGAACCAAATAATTGATAAAAAATAATCTCAGCACTATAATTCTTACATTACTAATTCCTGTATTATTTGTGTTCGTACCAAATGACCCCTTAATGCACAAACGATTGTGTACCCACATTTAGGGCAAGTCTCAAAAAGAAGCCCTCCTATGCAAGTTACCTATGCAAACAAATAAAAAAGTATTATGTACCAATATAATTATAGGGGGAGAAATTTCTGATAATTCTGTCTTTATTATTAATTATTTTTTCTATAGTGTGCAATGAGCTAAAAAGGACAATATACTTTCCGTCAAACAAAAGCAAGTAGCCTGACTTTTGACCTCTAATAATATTCCCATTTTTTATGTTCAAATATTACTTTTTGGACTGCAATCTGCCAGAAATTATGCCTCTGGATTTGCATAACTATTTATCTGGAAAAAAAAAAAGTCTTTTACTTAAAGAGAAAAAATGGATTGTTAAAACTTTTTCTATAAAAAGTAGGCTTTGTTATTTTTCTTCTTTTTTGGAGGATTTTGAAGTAAATGGACAACTTAAAACTTGGGTTTCAGTCTTCTTTAAAGCCCATAGTCAACAGAAGCCCACTTAAAGTGGATGGTTTTAATTTTTTTTTCGATTTTTACCTTCCTGTACTATATATGAAACTTATTTACCCTCTCTAATTAAGTTTTAACTTAATTATATGAGCATATACAATTTATGAATTATATACAAATTAGTATTAATGAATATCCCTTTATATTAGAAATTGAATAGGGAATTTCAATTATTTCTCCATTCCCGCACGCTCTCTCTCCGCCTCTCTTTCTCTCTCTCTCTCTCTCTCTTTCTCTCCTTCTCTGTTCTTCCCCAATTTCTCTTCCTTCGTTTTTCTCTATTTTTTATCTTCTTTTCTTTAATCAATGAATTTCAATTGTTTTAATATAGAGTTTTAACTTAGCAACTTTTTTTCACATTGCACAATTGGTGTTACAATTGAAATTGTCAATTAACAAATTTTGAAGGTGTTTGATTCTCCACCAATGACACCCATTAAAAATCTTCAAAGCTTTGAATTCGAATTTGGATTTTCAAAATGTATTATTTGTTTGGATTGGGTGTTGTTGCAAATAATTGAGAATATTCTTTGGAGTTTATATCTCAATTTTGAGGGTGTTCGGTGAAAAAGAACACAATACATACAGTACACATACAAATTGTATTAAAATTGTATTATAGTTGTATATAAATTGTATTTAAGTTGCATTCTATTGTAGTTTCATAATTTTTTATTTGAATGTTGTATGAAGTTGAAAATTAGTTGTATACTATATGAATCGCTGTATGAATTTTGTATTTAAGTTATAAATACTACTCCATCTTTTTATATATAAGTTGTTGACATGTATCTAAATTATATTAAGAGAGGAGTTTTAATTGAAATTTCAGAGAGGAAGAAGAATAGACTACATGCAAACTATATATACATCATATAGAAAAGACATATTATATAAAATTTGTATGAAAATTATATAAGTTGTATGATTGTTTACCCGTAAAACGGTAAAATTGAATTTATATGTGGTTTCTAGACAAGTGAACTAATTTGATCCTGAAATAATATAATAATCAAAAAAATACAAAATACTTAGCCTTAGAAAGTAGATGAAATAGCAAAGACGACATTTCGTGAATACGGTTCCCGAACACAGCAATGATGAGATCTAAAAGCAAAAAAGTGAATTGTACAAAGCTTTTTATGGAATATAGTATATGTTCTTCTTAAAAATTTCGTGTCTCTTACAATGATAACTGAGCTCACTATTTATAGCTATGTCTAGGGAAGAAGGTCCTAGGATCGTGCCCTCCTTTAATGTCAATTATGAGGGTCATTTATGAATATGTAACGTTGAGCGTAAATGCCAAATTCTTTGTAACGGACCGTCGCTCTTAATACTGTAGAATATTCCTTCGTAAATACTACCGGGCGTACAACATTTAATACACTTTTATGAACGTTATCCGTTCCGGTGGCAAGCGCAGTGGCTGCGTTCGATCCTCAACCAATCCATCTTGGATTCAACGTGTCCTCCATTTAGTCAACCACGCGTCATATCATATTTTACCCTATACAGATAGTCCCCCTACTTTCTGGTAACATAACTTTGTGTTACCAGGAAGTTGGTAGAAACACTTTTTTTGGCGGAAATTACTATAATTCCCTCTAAAGGTCTCTGACAGTTGGTTAGACGCACGTCTCTCCGCATTTAATGTCCCGAACACGCGTCATCCCATGATTAGGCACAGCTTTAGCCGGTTACCGAGGTAATCATGGCGATGAATTTAGCCGCCAAAATTTTACTTATATGCAACTTTCTTTTCCTTTGCGTTTCACAATTGCTTGAGCTTCTAATTTGCAACCTTGTTTTCCATCCTTTTTCTAATTTTCTTGTTTTCCATCCTTTTTCTAATTTTCTTCAAACAAAAATTCTTTACCTTCTTCCTTTCCAATAGCTTCTTCCTCCAAACGTGGTGGTTCTACGAAGAATAAGAAAAAAACCAAGGATTTTGTTCCTCCAACAGTAGATTCCATCATCCCAAGAAGGCTTAGAACTTCTAAGGATTTTGAAAAGAAATTTCCTACTGCTAACCCTCGTACATGGGCTGTTAGTAGGTACCCTTCTTCCATTCGTCTTTCCATTATTCCTGCTTTTAAGGAGGACTGTCGCTACAATGAATTGGAAATCATCACTCCGAACCTATCGGAGTGAGTGACCCTTCCCAAGGAAGGTTTTTACATACTTTTTCACGTATCCCTTTACTTTGGGTGCGTTTTCTTTGAGCGGAGAGATTGATTCCGTGATTGCAAAATTTTGCCTTCGCTACCAGGTATGTTTGGCGCAGGTAAGTCCTTCAGTGTGGAGGACGATCACCTGCCTCCGACGCTTGTGCCAAGAAACTGGGGAGGAGCTAACCTTAGCTCATGTGATGAATATCTATTCCCCCAAAATCTTCCACAAGGGAATGATAAACCTTTGCAAGCGTGGCCACCATGCTTTGTTGTCTAGCATGGATGATGACAATGATCGTGGATGGATGGAGCGGTTCGTTGCAGTTGCCACCAATGATATCATTCCGACAACGACTTCATCCTTTCCAGTTGCTTGGAACCGCACTCGTAAGTTCTTTGTATAATATTCCTCTTACTAGATATTCTTCTATAGACGTATCATCTCTTAACCCTTCGCATATTTCAGCAACTCGATGGCTCCCATCAGTGGTAGAAGCTTTGAGCCGGTGGGTTCAGAAGATTTTGAACGCCACAATACCCGAAACTCATTTGTGGAAAGAACTATCCCTTAAATACGGGTGGAAGTCCAAAATCATGGTAACTCTAATTTACCTTGCTTCTATTTTTGTATATGAAGAACTTGGTTGAACCCTTCTGACTTTGTTCATAGAATTAGGTCTACCCGCGGGCTCTGTTGCTGTCCCGAGGAGGACGTTCTTGAAGATCTTGCTGATGTAGCGAGGCTGCTTCAGAAAGCACTTACTTGAACAGGTATCTCCGGGCCTGTTTCGGGTGCAAATATTTCTTTATGGAGTCCCCGACTGGAGGATAAACAAATAAAGAGAAGACGCTCCTCCGCGGCCAGGGAAAAGAATAAAAGGGCAAAGGTTGATGCCTTCGAATCATCTCCAGTGGCGATGATGACTGGTCCTCCTTCTGCGCCGGTCATAGACACCGTGATGATTGATGATGATAAAGAAGTTGATGAGGGAGCTTCTTTACACAGAAGGCGACGATCCTCATCATCTCAACAGGTCGAGCTTCTTTACTCGACCTGTTGAGATAGTTACACCAACTGAAGACGATGTCTCGGCACTCTGGGGAGAGTCTGATTTGGTAGAATATGCCAACTCCCGTTTTCAGGCCCCAATTGCTGCAACCAGTGTTGCGAGGTCGAGTAACAGGTCCTTGCCATTTTTGGTTGGCGAGCATCAAACAACGAGCACTGCATTTGATGCAGCTGCTTCTCACTCTTCAATTCCATCAGCTTTATCTTCACCTTCACCAACACCAGCAACTACTATATCATTTCCATCTTCGTCTACTCTTCCACTAGCGGTTTCTACACCATCTCCATTGTCCGCACCTAACTATGAAGAAGGTGTTCCTCTTCCATAGTCCTCAGTTCTTGGGAACTTGGGGAAAAATTATGCTGCTCCTTCTGAAGATCCAAAAAGGAGGAGGAATATTACTCTTTCGGTCTCTACCGGGTGCAACCTGCTATCCCGCCCGGTGGATCTTGCTAATTATCTGAAGCCTTTGGCTTCAGAAAAAGATTGGGAAAAGATTCAGAAACTCTCGGGCAAGTGTTGTTGAACAATGCTATGCATAACGCTGCGGTGGTACGTTCCTTCCTTCCTCTGTTATTTCTTCTACTTTTGAAGAATGTATGCTAAGTTTTTCCTCTTCTTATTTTATAATCCAACTTTCTTGCCTCTGAGGACTTTCAAAAGGTTGACTCGTGAGAAGAAAGAACTTACTTCTGAATGGGATCAACTTTTGGTGGAACATGACCAGACTATTCTCCGCCTCTCGGATTTGGAAACTAGAGCTAATGAGGCTGTTGTTATGGAGGCTCGTTTGCAGCAAATCGAGCAAGAAGTGGTAACCCTCATCCAAGAAATTAAGCCGCTGAGGGTTAATTTTTATGAGGCCAAGGCCAAATGGGCAAAATTCCAAAACGTCGTTCTTGTTGCAACCGACCATGAGGCTGCCTCCACTGAAAGAGTGATTAAATTGGAGGCAGCTTTGAACTCCAAAAGTGAAGAGCTTGCTGCTGTGGAGGAGATACATGCCCAGCTAGAAGAGAAGTACAGGAAAGCGTTGAGCCATCGGCGGAGCCACCTACTCTTCCCGGCGATGTGGATACTTCTCTTCCTCCTGGTTCTGGAGGCACTGCAATTTAGCTTTTTCTTTTCCCATTTTGCACTTGTAACATTTTGGACCATTCTTGTAAATAAAAACATATTTTCTTCTTTTTGTTCTAGTGCCGTTTGAGTCTTATTTTCGTTTGAATATCCATGCGAGCCTTTAACTTTTGCATTTTCTCAAGTATTCTGCACATGTTGTTCAATTCGTGCTTTACTATGTGTAATCTTGGATGCCTGTTCTTCGAAGAATTTTGGTTCCGAGTATTATTCCTTTTACGTGAAGGTTTTTATGAATATTTGCACAAGTTTCCCTTTTACATGAGGATCTCTATGAATATTTGCGCAAGTTTCCCTTTTACATGAGGGTTTTTATGAATATTTGCGCAAGTTTGCTTTTTGTGTCCTTTTCATATACGAATGCGGGTGTATTTTTCCACAATGGCATTTTGGATTCCCAGCATTGATTATTCTGGAACCAACCCTTTAACGTGAAGGTTTTTATAAGAGAGAGCCCTCTTATATTTACGGTGCTCTTGAAGATGACGTCTCCTGTTTATTACGACACTAACATTTGAAGTACTTGTTTAACTTTCAAATGACAAAGTTAGCTCATCGTTCAGACAAGAAACAAGATAAAAGCAAAAGGATTTCATTTTATTCCTTCTATTTTCAAAAATTACATAAGCATTTTGCTATGCAGAAAAGAAATTGACATTACTTGTGGCTATATTGTACAACTTGTTTCTACAGGGCTGGCTGCGCAGTCCCGATGATGCATTTTATTTTTGGATTTTCGTTCCCGGTTGACGTGGCATTCATTGTTGCCATATCCTCATATCATTCCCCTCCCAGTATTTGAATGCGAAGAATGCGAATTGAAACACTGGAAGTCTTGTATCTTCGAAGGTCTCACCAATGAATTGCTAGATAATCCTTCACTCGATAACATATCTTGTTTCCCCATAGGAATCTAAGCTATCGAGCGAATACACTTTTATGAATGTTATTCATTCCGGTGACAAGCGCCGTGACTGCGTTCGGTCCTCAGCCATTCCATCTTGGATTTCACGTGTCTTTCTTTTAGTCAGCCACGCGTCATATCATATTTTACCTTATACAATGATGTTGTAGTTATATTTAACTGATAAAAATAATTTATAAAAGTTATAAATAAATTATATACTATATAATTAATTGTATAAAATTTATTTTTAATTTGTAATGTTGTTGTACCATACGATTCTTTTCGCAAAGCAGACTTTGTGAGGCAACATCAATAAAGCGCAGACTTTGCGTGAATCACACAATATCCCCAGTTTAGATTAACTTCCCTTGGCTGCCTATTTTTTTCTTAAATTTAGTGTTTATCCAAATATTATGATATAGTGACAGTTTTTTGGCTAGTGCTATTGATGGATGCACTTACAAGAGCTTCCTTGTCTCCCGTGAGGAGACAAGAAGGAAAACACAGGAAATTTTTTAAAGGAATTGTTTATAAATTGTAAAGAAATTATAATTATAACGGGTAAATTATAATTTTAAGATAATTTTGGTAAATAAATTTAAAATATTGTATACGAACGAAAACATTTCATTTGAGGAATTTTTATAAATCACTATTGTGTAGTGTCTATTAATTTTCTATAACTACCATATACATAATAACTTCTTATAGCTACTATTTGTTGTTGCTCAACTGTATTCGCTGTATTCGCGCTACTGTAGAATTCGCTTAAAAAATAGGGGTGTCCAGTTGTGCGACTGTATTTGATGTATTCATGCTACTGTATTTATGAATACAGTAGCAGAATTCGCCTAAAAAATAGGGGATTCCAGAGGTTTAATAGTGGAAAGAGAATCAACTAGCGTGTATCACTCCTAATTTAACTCAACAAAATCAATTCTATATAAATTTCGCTGTTACACGACTGTATTCGCTATATTCGCGCTACTGTATTCATGAATACATTAGCGGAATTCGCCTGAAAAATAGGTGAGTTCATTTATTTAATAAGGAAAAGAGGATCAATTAACGTGTATCACTCCTAATTTAACTCAACAAAATTAATTCTACATAAATTTCGCAACTACTGTATTGTATTTCATGTATTCAAGCGACTGTATTTATAAATACAGTGAAGTAATCAAGAAATAGGGTGGATGCCGTTCTATTCAATTCGACTGTATACATTGTGTTCAATTCATAGATATTCATTATTTACTATTATACATTGTATTCAATTCACCGTATTCAATTCGACTGTATTCAAACAACAAAAATCGCAAAACACGGTGATATTCAGCAATACAGGTGAAAAAATAATGTATTTATACACAAATACAATGTGTTTGAGTGTTTGTGCATAATACAATGTATTTATATCATTATACGTGACTAAAAATAGCAAAGAAGAGAAGAAAGTTCGTCGGAGATAGCTTTTTTCGGCCAAGCAAAATACTGTATACATTGTATTAAGACTAGAAACCGATACGAACAAAAATCCGGCCCTGAAATCTTGTACGGCGTATCTATGGCCAGATCTGTTTGCCTAAGAGGATGAGCCAATAGTGAATTCTGACGCTGACGATCAAAATTTAGTGCTTTAGTGGGTATACCTCGTGTAATCCTCTTCGAAGTTGAATCAGCCATCGAAGATGAAATTTAAAGTTTCTTCCTCAAAGCCTAACAAAGGCGAAATTTTTTTAAAAAAAAAAGTGAAGAGAAAAAGAAGAATGGCAGAATAATTTGGCGTGAACCGGCCAAAAGCTTTACTAATTATCACGAACTTTTGGAGCAAAAACATTGAGGATCAATTTTGAGAAATTTGTTCCTACAATCTTGCTGTGAGAGAGAGATTGTGGAGAGAGAAAGAAGAAAAATCTCGATGTGTGTTAACTGAAAGAAAGAGAGAAAAAAGACATAAATAATGTATTTCACGCCTCAACGGTAGTGTATACAAAAAATACCTATTTTGCTATAAAATATAAAAGGTAGCTATAGATAATAATATTTTAAAATAGTTTTGGTTTATAATAAATAGGGTGTAATAGTTTGCTATAGGAGGTAAAATTTTTTTTTCATAAACCACTATAGTTTAGAGCCTAATAACGATAATTTGCTTAATTACCATTCGTAGCTACTACTCAGTTCTTACTAACTTGTATTACTTGTACTCAAACGCACAACGACTACAACATGTGTCAATTGTATTCATCCACGCAACAAATACAACCTGTATAAAACTATATTCGTTCGTGCAATTGTATTCATTCGTGCAACAAACACAATACGTATCAATTGTAACCAAGGCGAAATACAAGGGTATATACAAAGGATAACAACATGTGTCAACTGTATTCATCCGCGCAACAAACACAACCTGTATAAAACTGTATACATGGGTATATACAAAGGATACAACCTGTATCGACTGTATTTGTTCGCACAACGATTACAACTTAGGCGAAATACAGGAAAATAAAATGTTCTTGTTGAGATTCAAACTCAAGACCTTCACTAACTAGGTAGGCACTCTAACCAACTGAGCTATGAGAGTTTGTTGCTCTCTTGTTTCAGTTCAAAAAAATTAATCTCTTATTTTATGGTTTTGCTATAAAATTCAAATATAGCTACGAATGGTAATTGCTAAAAGTGTAGCTACGAATGATAAATACAGTTTTGTAAATGTTTGATGTGTCGCATAATTTTTCTAATTTTTTTTCGGTTGCCACATGGACAAAAGTTTAAATTTAACAAATGTTGCTCCTCGCTTATTCATAAGCTACACTTTTAACTTTTGACCTGGGCAAGTGGAGGTCAATCATTAAAGATCACCCCAAAAGGTCTCATATTTGTGCAATTTTTTTACTTTTTTGGGTAGCCTTTAACTTTTAACCCCTGTTTGTTTATGGAAGAATTTCAAAGTCAAAATTTAAGCGTTGCGCATAGAGCAAGGAAGGGGCAACACTTGTTAAACTTGAAGCTCTGCCTATAGGGCAAACAACGAATAAATACTTTAAGGGGTTGTTGGGTACACTGGTGGGATATCCCACGGGCCTGTAGGATAATTAATCCTATCATTTTAGTGTAAAAGTTATTCCAGAACTATCTAATACCCCAAGCGAAATATGAGATAAAGTTAATCCCATACTTTATCCTGAAATTATTATTTTTGTCCATGTACCAAACCACTCCTAAGGTGGTATTTAGGTACTTTACCTCCCTCTCCCAAAATCAGGATTAAATTCAAAAATCTGAATTTTGTAAAAGATAGTATAGATGGGGAATTAATTACATAATTGATGACTATGAGATCTTGGATCTTCACATTAGGGAAAATCTGATTTCTTGTTCACCATATTCTCTCACGAAAACTCAAAGCCTTTTTCTTTCTGCTTCACTAATATATTGCTCTTTCCTTTTTATATTGTTTTTTGTACTAAAAAATTGGACACATGTGCCTATCACATGATCACGATTTGCATTTAAAGAAATAAAAAAGATGCTTAATATAAAATGAAATACACAAAAGTTAATAAATTGAGATCAATAAAATATCCAATATTCTCCTAAAATTTTGAGTGATATGAGAATGTACCAAAAAGTTCCTTGTTGTTTGAGCTTTTACTCCATTGCTCGAAGTGATTGCGCGTATCAAAGTTTTAACCCCACCTGCTTTTTCTTTCTCCCTTTTTTATTGTTTATTTTTTAATTTCTTTTTTGTGCATTTCTTGTTAAAATTTTGTGAGGCAACAATATATTGGAGAAACAAATTAACTATAGCATTAACAAATTACCGTAAGTTCCAATGATATGTTGTACTAAAGTCACGGCCGAAACTCATAACATGTATTGTCCGTTGGTCTAATAGATCTTACGGGTTTATACGTTGGCTTACATTATTATGGAGTCCAAAAACGTAACCATGTGAACTTGTAATATGCTTTATAAAACTATTCTCTTTTCTTTTTTTATTCCGATGTGGAATTCGCTTGAAGCTCATAGCATGCAGTAACAAATTATTGTAAGTTCCAATAATATGATGTACTATAGTCACGGCCAAAACTCATAGCATGTATTGTCCGTTGGTCTAATAGATCTTACGGGTTTATACCTTGGCTTACGTTATTATGGAGTCCAAAAACGTAACCATGTGAACTTATGATATGCTTTATAAAACTGTTCTCTTTTCTTTTTTTATTCCGATGTGGAATTCGTCTGAAGCTCATAGCATGCAGTAACAAATTATTGTAAGTTCCAATAATATGATGTACTATAGTCACGGCCGAAACTCATAGCATGTATTGTCCGTTGGTGTAATAGATCTTATGGATTTATACCTTGGCTTACGTTATTATGGAGTCCAAAAACGTAACCATATGAACTTGTGATATGCTTTATAAAACTGTTCTCTTTCCTTTTTTTATTCTGATGTGGAATTCGTCTGAAGCTCATAGCATGCATTAACAAATTATTATAAGTTCCAACGATATGTTGTACTATAGTCACGGCCGAAACTCATAACATGTATTGTTCGTTGGTCTAATAGATATTACGGGTTTATACCTTGGCGTTATTATGGAGTCCAAAAACGTGACCATGTGAACTTGTGATATGCCTTATAAAACCGTTCTCTTTTCTTTCTTTATTTCGATATGAAATTAGCCTGAATCGTCACATGTGCACCCTTTTTTTTCGAAACTTGTCAGTCTAGAAACTTGTCTGTCCTTTTCTTTAGCTCACCCTTGTTAGACCTCCCTGCGTCAAAGGGCGACACAACTATGTACAGTTGACATTATACAGTATATAATAAAAATATGATTTTTAATGAAATATATCTATAAAACTTTTACCATATTGTATCTAATTAATATGACAAGTTTCTACTATTTTTTAAAAATGTAAAAATTTACTTCGAACAAACAATATGAATAATCATAGATATTTGGTTGCTATAATGTTCAAACCAAAATTTGATTGATCAAAGTTGTGGAGGGTGGGTAGGGGACCAACAACAAAAGCATAGCTAGTGCAAGTTCTAGGCCAAAAACTCTTGGGACCAAAATAATTCTATGATTGCTTATTTGGTCCATTTATTTGCCATGAATTGACCTAATAAGTTGGACTGAACATTATCATTATAAGAAAAATAATATAACATTTATTAGGTCAAGCTTATCTTGGCAATTGTCTACTTATGCCTTATTTCATACAAAAAGCATAAGAGAACACATATTTTAGATATTTTTAGATTTTTTATCGTCACAACGAAAAGAATATTGAACGATCGATTCATCTTAAGAATATTTATATCAAGTCGCAAAATTCTTCATTGTGATGTTCTAAGGCAATAAGAACTTGATGAGCGACAATCGCCGACAAAGAAAGTAGAGAGAAAAAGAGATTACGCATGTCAATTATATCAAATCACAAGGTTCACATTGCCTCAACTACATTCGTTCTAAAGGAGGAAAAAGAACGTAATCATCCCATTATTCAATTGCCCGTCCAAAAGCATTTGGCTTCAGAATGTACTCTTTTTATCTTTCGTGAATGGCATAAGTTGAACCAAACATCATCGTTATAAAAAAATCTAAAAAATTTATAAAAATATAAAAAGATGAAAACATTAATTGTACCTATAAATAGAGCTAGTAACAAGGTCAAATTCAAAGTAACAAACAATAAATTGTCGTGAGCAATTGTCATGACAGCCATTGTCACATGCATTTCATTGTTTGGTTATATGTTGTCTAGAATTAGTATTCATTTTTTTGGTTGCTTTATTTTATATATTTAATTAGACAACTTGTCTAACTCTTTGTTTTCATTTGTGTAGACAAAATAATAATGCTATAAAATATCGAGAAAAAATTTTGGCTTACACCAATGAAATATCATGTGATTTGCCCTTTTTTTTTATTTATTTTTGCCTAATAAATATAGAAGAAAATAATAGCTTAATCGGAAAACTGATAAAAATTAAATTTCGCTGAATTCAAACTATTTATCGTAGTAATTTTTTTTTTTAAATTTTGCTTTACTTTTATTTCTATTTCCTTTTCTTTTTTTTAAAGTTAACCACTTAGCCCAATAGTTAGGAAGTGGAAAATGACAAAACCTATAGCACAAATAGAAAAGTTAAAAGTATAGAGACGAAAAGTTTTAGAACTTTGTAGTCACTTCATTGTCATTTTTTGTACTCTAAAATAGTAATATTCGCTCTCCTCTGGATTAGGAAATGGTTTCGAGTTCGAGTTTCGAGAATGAAAAAAATTAATAAAGATTACTTTTTCCTTTAATAACCTTTAACAATAGCGAAACTAGAACTGTCGGTAAAGGGACCAAAATATAAAGAAATTAATCCGCAAAGAAGCCAAAGAGTGTTAATGTATAGTGTATGCATTAAAAAGAATTACTTAGTTACACAGTGTAATTTTTTGATAAAGGGATGTCGATTAACATCCTTAACCGACACCTCTTGAATACATATGGCTCTGTTTCAAGATCGCGCTTTTAGTACGCGTGTGGTGAGATGTTCCAAGCTCGGTATCTACTTATTTTGCCATTCCTACGATTCAAAGGATTCACCAGCTATAGGGCAGTTAGCGCAGACATCAAGTAAGGGCTCGTAGGCTAGTCATACCAAATATCCGATTTTTTTCAGGGGGAAGAGAAGAGCTCTAGGTCAAGCCTCTTATTCTATTTATTCTATTGGGTCTACCCGTCAGGCAGCTTCTTTCAAAAATCAAAAAACAGCGCTAACGAGCAAGAAAACGGATGCGCCTGAGCTTTAAGTGACGCAATCTGTATTAGTCCGAACCTAAAAAAGTACATCTGATACTAAATGAAAAAAGGAAAAACTATATTGTATAGCCGTTCTAAAAAATAATAGTCGTCAAAATGCATATGTTTGTATATTATGTATAATATATATATACACAATCAGTATATATTTAGCTAGCAGATGTAATTATTTTGACCGACCAACCAAATACATAACTTGCCCAAAAAAAAAAAAAAAAAGAAGCAATAGCTAACTCCTATAAAGTAGTCCCCTATCCATTCTTTTCTCCTTAAGCCTTCCATTCTTTTAAACAGTCCAAAAAAGATTTCCTCCAACTGAAAAAAACACCAAACTCTTATCTTCAAAAAATCAACCAGAAGAAAAAAGCAAGTAAGCTCTGGAGGCTTCAATCTTCATAATAATTTCAGTAAGCTCTCTTTTTTCTTCCATATTTCCATATTTTGTCATTTTTCTGCTAAAAATATACCAAGAAAACAGAGAGTTTTGCTCTGTTTTTTAGTTCTATATATATCTGAATTTTCATCCTTTTTTTTTAAATTATGTTTTCTTGAAGGAGAAATGCAGAGGATAAAAATGGGATTTTTAATGAGAATTCTAGTGCTCTTTTGTTGGATGATATTAGCAAAAGCAGAGTACATAACATACAAAGATCCAAACAAGCCATTAGGCAGAAGAATCAAGGATTTAATGAGCAGAATGACTTTAGAAGAAAAAATTGGCCAAATGATACAAATTGATCGTACAGTTGCAACTCCTGAGGCCATGAAGAAGTATTACATAGGTAAATGCGACGGTTCGATCGAACCCACTAACTTTAAATTCTGAATATGCCACTGTAAATGTACGTGCCCGTATGTCAAACTTTTTGTCCAGTAAGTTCACTTATATACACAGCATAACTTTTCAACGACGGAAATTCAGTTGAACCCCTATGTCAATGTGGCTTCATCAGTGACTATATAAAGAACATAATTCACTGTTAATTCTTGGAGCAACGGTAAAGTTGTCTCCTTGTGACCTATAGGTCATGGATTCGAGCTATGAAATCAGCCACGAATGCTTGTATTAGTATAGGCTGCCTACATCACACCCCCTTGGGGTGCAGCTCTTCTCCGAATCCTACGTGAATGCGAGATACTTCGTGCATCAGGCTGCCTTTTTTTCTTAAATACAGTTGATTCTAAATCCTAAATTCGCCACTGTGAACATAAGTGTCCATTTTTCAACATTTTGTTGTGTGAGTTGTTGTATATGTGTGAACTTAATTTGATTTCTTGGTAATTTTTTATGAGCAGGGAGTGTACTAAGTGGAGGAGGAAGTGTGCCAAAGAAAGAAGCATCAGCAGAAAATTGGATTGATATGATAAATGGTTTTCAAAAGGGCTCATTATCAACTCGTCTTGGGATACCTATGATTTATGGGATTGATGCAGTTCATGGCAACAATAATGCTTATAAAGCTACCATTTTTCCTCACAATGTTGGTCTTGGAGTAACCAGGTAACTTGAGATAATATACTTTATGTCAGTTTTTTTTAACCATATGGTATCTGGCATTCATTGTCCGACTAATTCAGATTCTACGCTGTGTATGGTCCGTTAAAGGGCGAGCGACTCCCTATCAAGAACTTCTCTTTTTTAGGGCTCTATCCCGACACCTTTAGAAAGGGGGTTTTGGAGCAATGATAAAGCTGTCTTCGTGTGACTTATAGGTCAGGTTCGAGATAGCCACTAATATTTGTATTAGGGTAGCCAATCTACAACACATCCCGATGCCTCGTGCACCGAACTGCTTTTTATCCTAAACCTCTAATAAGGGGTGGAGAAATTCCATAATGACAATATACTTTATGTCAGTTTTTTTTTTTTCTGTTTGTAATTAAGCTAACTTTGGAGTTTGGATTAACCTTTCTTGGGAAAGTTCATCACTTTTTTGATTGCTTTTGTTAAGTTTTTCAATCTTGGATATACTTTTTTTTGGTTAATAGGGATCCTCAACTGATCAAGAAGATTGGAGCTGCAACTGCACTAGAAGCTAGAGCAACTGGAATTCCTTATGTTTTTGCACCTTGTCTTGCGGTAATACATATTTACACAATCATGTCACTTATAAAATATTATAAATCGATTTTAATAAACATTAATAATTAACTTGGTAATGATAAGTTACCTACCATCATAGGTTAAGGTACGCTTGTGTAAAATATTCTTACATTATCAGTATAAAAGGTGTCTACCCTGATGCAAACATCAATAGTTGATTCCACAGCTTGAACTTGTGACCTATGGATCTCACAGAAACTCCATTACATTATCAGTATATATAACGTAAATTTGTTTATATATTAATTTGAATTCTTGATCAGGTTTGCAGAGATCCAAGATGGGGTAGATGTTATGAGAGCTATAGTGAAGATCCTAACATTGTTAGGGCAATGAGTGAGATGGTTCCTGGTTTACAAGGAGATGTTCCTTCTAATGGTAGATTAGGAGTTCCTTTTGTTGCTGACAAGTAAGTTTTTCCCTTTCGGATTTAATTTATATTCACTAATAATAATGTACTGAAACTTTTTTATTATTAGTGTAATTTAACCTGTCGTAAGTGCATAGATCTAAGTTAAATATTTTTTAGATTATTAACTAGCAATTCTATAGGTTCTTGATAGGGGCAGAGCTACCCCTTTGGATACGGGTTCGGCTGTCCAATCTCCGTATTTGCCTAAGTGACTGATTCAACCTTGTAGCATATCTTGCAGCCACCCGACACTTGTTAGTTTCGAATAAAGAATAAAAAGGGAGCGAATTGGATGATCGGGCCGAGGGCTGCCCCCTCTTCCCCTCACTGTCCTTTCCCTAATATGAACCTTGAGTCATCAAAGCCTTTCTGACTCGGCCTAGGTCGCCCTACGCGATTGGCGCCATTACCGTGGAGAATGAGTAAATAAGTTTGACGAGTGTAAGGGCTAGTAAGACCTACCTTTGCTTTATTGAATTATGCACAAATTATAAATTTAGAACTCATTAATTTAAAAGAATTAAAATACTGAATCCATAAGTTTCAAATTCCGACTCTGCCTCTGATTCTTGATCTATCTTTGTTTAATATTGAAATTATATGTCATTAAATCACACAAAAAGAACTAGTTCACTTTTGGTCATGTGGTGTGTACTATTTAATTATTGAGTTTACTTTAGCAAAAAAAAAAAAAGTATTTGAGTTTATAAATCATGATGTTGATTTTAGAAAGATATTTTGGCCTAACTCACATGGATTATCATAAGTCATAATCTTGAATTCAATCATATTCTGAAACTCACATGCATAGATTTATAGCTAATAAGACGCGCTTTTTCTTTGACTTGTATGGATTTCTTGTCTTTATTTTTTCTTTTGGCGAAATAGGTGGAGATTTTGATTTGATATTTTTAGGATTTAGCAACATGCAAGAATAACCCTTTTCTTTGCAAAAATCACGACTCTGCCTCAATTCCAAAATAGTTAAAGTTCGCTATATAAATTTTAATTAATCATAATTTTTTTATATTTATACTGTAAAGATTTATTATAAATTAACTAGTTTTATGTTAGTTGTTGTTAGTCTACTCAACTCTCCTCGTTTATTCAAATTCTGTACTAACAATGTGAGCAGCTGACAATTTACCCTTTTCTTTAAAAAAAAAATATTTATTTGACGATTGTTGTTAGAATAATGAACTTAAATAGTCGCTCGCCCTATTGTTTAAATAAAAAATAATTTATAAATATATAATAAATGTATACATAAAAAGTGGCATAATTGATTTTTAAGGTGGCATGTGATTTGGAGTTATTTGGTAGGATACAGGATTTTCGTGATCCATGTGATAATGATAAAAAGCCAATAAGAAAAGACAAGAATTGAAATAAAACAAGGTACAGTACTATTTCATTTTGGTGCCGTTGAGGATAAGTCTATCATTTGAATTGAAATATGACACAAAAGCATCTTTCTCGTATGGGATTTTGTAGCATGCCATGGACCTACTGACATGGACCGCCTTTTCCACTTATTAGACGTGGTGAGCACTTCCACCCACGACCGTTAGATTCTGGATTCGAGTCACGCTGGAAGGAAGTGTGAAAACACTATAGATCTTCTTAATTTGGGAGGGGTAGAAAAAAAAAGTGGTGAGCACCCTCCACTTCCAACCAATAAGTTGTGAGTTCGAGTCACCCCAAGAGCAAGGTGGGGAGTTCTTGGAAGGAGGAAATTAAAAAAAAAAAAAAAAGAACAAGGTAAAAATAATAATTAAATATTCAAGCTTAAACAATTTAATTTGGTGACATGTTTTATCAAAAGCACAAGGTTTCTACCTAATACATTATTCTTCAATTTTATACATAAATATAATAATTCTTCATGTGGGTGTGGTGTGGGTATGGTGTTTTTTCAAGTGTTATTATGACATGACATGTGTTGTAATGTGAACAGAGGCGGACCTATGTGTATTCATGGAGGGTCATTGCATTCTGTAAAATTCGACAGAAATCTTGTATATATATATATATGTTTGCGGGTAAATTTCACGTGTAGATGCTAAACTTTACATGCTTCAAAAGTAAAATCATGACAGTATATTTTGTCACGTTATAGTAATTAAACTTCAACTATTAAAACAGTAAAGTCACAAAAAAATTACTCACTATACATAGATATACATTCATTTTGATGGTATATTTGTAGTACAAGGAATAAAGTCTATTAACTTTACTGTTATAATGGGTAAAGTTCAGTTACTTTAACATGACTGTTATAACAGTAAAGTTTGATGACTTTATTGTTATAGTAAATAAAATTCAATTACTTTGATGCGACAAGAGATAATCTTATAACTTTTCCTGTATAATGGATACAGTTTGTTAACCATACGTGAAATTACAAAGATAGGAGATAATAGGCCTTCTCCAAAGTTTTAAGTGTGTAGTTGGAAAATCCTGATCATGTCATGTTTACTTAGTTACTTTGTTGTGACAAGAAATAATTTTGTAACTTTTCCTTTGTAATGGATGCAGTTCGTTAATCATACGTGAAATTACAAAGACTTTTTTTTTTTTATTCCCTCCCTTCAAGAACTCCCCACCTTGCTTTTGGAGTGACTCGAACTCATAACCTATTGATTGGAAGTGGAGGGTGCTCACCACTTGAGCAACCCACTCTTGTCGCAAAGACTTGAGGTGGTAATAGAACTTTTCCAAAGTTTAATTGTGTAGTCGGAAAATTCTGATAGTGTCATGTTGACTCACTACTGGTTTTTGTACAGGCAGAAGGTGGCTGCTTGTGCCAAGCATTATGTAGGTGATGGAGGGACAGTAAAAGGCATAAATGAGAACAACACAATAATTGATAGACATGGTTTGCTAAGTATACATATGGCAGGTTACTATAATTCAATTATCAAAGGTGTGGCTACTGTTATGGTTTCTTATTCAAGTTGGAATGGTGTCAGAATGCATGGTAATAGAGAACTGGTCACTGGTTTTCTTAAAGGCACACTTCGTTTCAGAGTAAATTCTCAATTCTCTCTTCAAATTTTTGGCTTTGTAGTGTTCAACAGATAGGGTTCAAGCCGTGGAAACAGCCTCTTGCAGAAATGCAGGGTAAGCTGCGTATAATAGATCCTTGTGATCCGGTCGTTCCCCGAACCTCGCGCATAGCGGGAGCTTAGTGCACCAGGCTGTTCTTAGTGTTCAATAGATACCATCTATTTTGTTTGAATCCTCCAAAAATATTGTAGCACTTGCTTCAGATCCTCTGAAAATGTATTTAGTTTTAAGGATACGACTCGGTGCGGTAATATTTTTGGAGAATCTGAGCAATATAGTAGTGCTCAATAGATGCAGTCTATGTTGCTCGAATCTTCAAAAGATGTTGTATTTGTGTCGGATCCTTCAAAAAAATTGGAGAATCATAGGTGTTTTGAAGGATCTGATACTGGTGCAACGATATTTTTGAAGGATTCGAGCAACATATGATGCAACAAGATGGGGATGTCAAACTAATAGTGTGAATGTTATGGAATTTGTTTCAGGGGTTTGTTATTTCAGATTGGGCAGGAATTGACAAGCTTACTTATCCTTGGCATGCAAACTATACATATTCCATTCTTGAAGGTGTTAATGCTGGCATTGACATGGTTAGTTACTAACCATCAATTTATTTCAAAATGCATAGTCATTTTCCTCTTTTCCTTATGTAATTTGTGCTATAGTGTTCGAATAAAAACATATATTAATGATTGTTTGAATTCTGGATCTGCCTCATACTGTCAGGTGATTCTAAAACTTCAAGAACGAGTTTCAACTCAATTTACATGTCCTATAAAGAGCTTATTCTTGCTCTTTCCTTGTTGTATATTGCAGGTAATGCTGCCTTACAACACTACAGAGTTCATTGATGGTCTAACCTATTTAGTGAAGAACAACTTTGTTCAAATGAGCCGAATCGACGATGCAGTTAAGAGAATTCTTAGAGTGAAGTTCCAAATGGGACTTTTTGAGAGCCCTCTTGCTGATTATAGTATGGTGAAATATCTAGGGAGCGCGGTGAGTTCAACGTTTAGAGATGAACAAAAGAACAAGTTACTATAAAATTAGAAAAAATGAAATCCTAATTCAACTTCTTGTGTCACAATATTGCAGGAGCATAGAGAATTGGCAAGAGAAGCAGTGAGAAGATCACTTGTTTTGTTAAAGAATGGTGCAAATGCAGATGAGCCAGTTTTACCACTTCCAAAGAAGGCATCAAGTATATTAGTTGCAGGAATCCATGCTAACAATATGGGCTACCAATGTGGTGGCTGGACCATTACATGGCAAGGACTTAGTGGAAACACAACAGTTGGTACATTTCTTTATCCCTCAACTTGTTTCCTTGTCTGCTCAAATACCCACCCTCTCCCAAACCGTTCTTGGTTTTTTGGCGTTTTAGGGTTATAAAACAGGTATTCAGCATAATTTTCGATTTTGATGTGCTAATGTCCACACCATCTTGATGAATTCGAGCGATCGGCCTCGAATCTCATAACCTTTTGTAGGCCCATCAGAAGCAACCTAATAAACTATAGTCATTGTCTCGCTACGACTGTTCCTTATTTTTTAACGTTTACGGCCATAAAATAAGAATTTAGTACGATTTCCGCATCTTTATAAATTCAAGTGACCGGCTCCGAATCGTCTAAAGAAAGTTGATGCACGAAGCATTTGTGTTTCATACAGAGTCCGAGAAACGAATGCACCCTAATGAGTTATAATAAAGGTAGCCTACCCTTGCCAAAAAAGAAAGAATGAAAAACTTGGAATGTCAATCTCTTTTAACCATAAGTGTTATATGTCCGAATTTGAGTTGGAGGGGTCAGACTACAACCTCTTGTTTAACCTACACAGTTTTCAAAGTTAATTGAAATCAAGTCCATAACTCTATTGTACACTAATCAATTAGTCACTTTTTTTGACTAGGTACTACAATCCTCTCAGCCATAGAGAATACTGTTGATCCAGAAACAGAAGTTGTGTTCAAGGAAAATCCAGATGCTGAATTCATCAAGGCCAACAACTTCTCCTACGCCATTGTCGTGGTGGGCGAGACACCATACGCGGAAGGCTCTGGTGACACCCTAAACTTAACAATCCCCGCACCTGGTCCGGACACCATGACCACGGTTTGTGCCACGGTGAAATGCGTGGTCGTGCTCCTCACGGGCAGGCCGGTTGTGATTCAACCATACCTAGCTGAAGTAGATGCACTTGTTGCAGCTTGGTTACCAGGAACAGAAGGGCAAGGTGTAGCTGATGTCTTATTTGGTGACTATGGATTCACCGGAAAACTTGCTAGGACTTGGTTCAAGACTGTTGATCAACTCCCTATGAATGTTGGTGATCCACATTATGACCCTTTATTCCCTTTTGGATTTGGACTGACCACAGAACCAACCAAGGCCTACTAATGAAACAGCTGTTTTCACACACACACACACAACATGAAGTCAAAACATGCACAAACATATATTTACCTCTTTATGATTTGAGTTTAGCAAAGATTACACATGTAACAGAGGCAATATCAGAAACTTTGACAATTGGAGTCATGGAAATGAAATTTTTTGTTTTGTCTCACGTGTTATCTCCGCAGCTGAAGCTTATCGAGGACATGATCCTGAATAGAAGGATAGAAGACTAGTACGTTGTCGAACAGTCTTCTTTTTCTTTCTCAGACCGGTAACATTAGTGCTAATATGATATCCTTCTTATTCGTAGACTTTTATCACTATATACTGTTGCTCGTTATCTTTCGCTTCGATTTTCCTAATATCTTACTGTTGGTACTACTTGTTGCCACTGTTTCTATTCATCTTCTCTTTAGCCGAGGGTCTATTGAAGACAACATCTCTGCCCTCCCAAGGTATACGTAAAGGCTGCGTACACACTACTCTCTCCATACTCCACTTGTGAGAATTTAGATTTGTCGTTGTTGTTGTCTCAATGTGTTATCTTAAATAATACAATCAAACTGACGGAGCTGAACACTCCTTACTGAAAAATTATAATATGTATGTAGGTCAAATATTATTTTATTCGTATGTAGTAAATCTTGAACGCCTTGACGCAATTGAGAGAGATAGCCTAGTGGCAAATGGTATTCAAAGTGACATGAAAGTTGCAGGTTTGATCCTCATATCCTACAACAATGTCATTTTTGTTTTCATCTCAATGCTGTCTCTTAAATAATACAATCAAATACTGAAGAAGAAGAGGGTGGGTAATTCAAGTATAGAGAGAGCAGGAAGGGTGTGACTGCAAATAAATAGAAGTTATGGGCCCCGCCTATGCTGACTGATATTGAAAAAAAAAGAATTTAATTAAACAGTAGGTCGCTGTTGTACACACGACCTATATGTTTGCACAGGGGTATGATTGTAAATTTAAAAAAATGGAAGGTATGACTGTAAATAATAAAAAAGGAAGTTGTGGGCCCTATATATGCTGACCTATTGAGATTGCAAAAACAAAACGAAAAATAATAATTAAACAGTAGGTCGCCTCTTGTACCGGCGACCACAGGGATATGACCGTAAGGGGTCGTTTGGTACGCTGTATTAAATAAAATAATTCTTGTATAAAAATTAATCTGTCCAATATAATGTTTGGTTGCTCAATTCAATTTATGTATATTTAATACATAGATTACTTATACATCATAGGAGGGATTAGCTAATATTAAGGAAACCAAGGGATTACTAATCCCAGCATTAACTATACCTGGATAAGACCCTAAAATTATTAAACCGCCCCTCAAACCCTTTTCCTAAATTTCTTTATATACAGAAAGAAGAATATTCAAGGGTATAATTGTAAAGAAGATTTTGTACAGTTTTAAACCAAACGCAAGATTAGATTTTACATTGCATAGTTAATTTTTAATATAATGAACCAAACACTTGATAAAAATAATTCCAGCACTATAATTTCTACATTACTAATTCCTGCAATACTTGTGTTCGTACCAAACGACCCCTAAGCAATCAAAAGGGATCGGAGGGTGTTTGGATTGGCTTTTAAGTTGGTGAAATCAGCTTTTAAATTTTCTTTTTGGATTTTTTCAGTATTTGGCAACGTCAAAAAATAATTAGAATAAATTAAAAACTACTTAAAACAATAGTTAAGCAACCTTAACTTATTAATTTTTGGCTTAAAAATTATTCTGCTGAAAAATAAATTTTTTTAACCAATCCAAACGGGCTCTTATAAATTTGCACGGGGATATGACTGTAAATAATCTAAAAAAGGGAGGTATGACTGCAAATAAATGGAACTTTTGGGCCCCATTAATGCTGAGTTGCTGACCTATTTTTTTTTTTAAAATCCCTCTCAAATTAAAAAGATCTATAGTGTTTTTACAAGTCCCTTTCAGCGTGACTCGAACCCAGAACCTAACGATGGAGGTGTTGCTTACCTATTGATATTGCAAGAAAAGGATTAAAAAAATAATTAAACCTTAGGACGCCTATGCGATGGGCGACCTGTGTATTTGCGTAGGGGCATGACTGAAAATAATCAAAATAGAAGGGTTATTTTTACTGGAAATTGTTGAATATTTCGGACGTGGAAAATTAAAAATCCGTGCAAGCATACGAGTGTCAAATTATCTATTAACCCGAAAATAGTTACTACACTCAACTAATCTTTTCTCCCCCTTGTGTCCTCTCCAAAATAAAACATAAAAAAGAAGAAGAAAAAGTAGTTGAAATATCTATGTATAACAATCATTCAGTATAAAAGTTATTTTTTTTAAAATTGATATGTTATATTATAATATATGTCCTCCACAATAACAACACCAACAAATCCAGTATAATCCCACGCAGTGGGGTATGGGGAGGGTAGTGTGTACGCAGCCTTACCCCTACCTTGTAGATAGAGAAGTTGTTTCTGACAGACTCTCGGCTCAGAGAAGCATAAACATCACATTAAAGAAGAGAAAAACAAGAATCGCAACACTGAGAAGCCATGTAAAAGCAACATAAATAATAACCAAATAATCAGGAGACCGCAATGAAAGAAATGACAAGTAGTCATAGAACTCTAATGCCAACATAATACTAAAGTACGTGCTAATACAACTGGTATGACAGGGAGAACACTAAACTAACTACGCTACTACCCTAATCTTCGACCTCCACACCTTCTTATCAAGGGTCATATCCTCGGTTAGCTGAAGCTGCACCATGTCTTGTCTAATCACCTCACCCCCAATTTTTCTTCGGTCTACCTCTACCTCTCCTTAGGCCTTCTAATATCAACCTCTCACACCTCCTGACAGGATTGTCTATGCTCCGCCTCCTCACATGTCGAAACCATCTAAGCCTCGCTTCTCGCATCTTGTCCTCAATTGGGGCCACACCCACCTTATCTCGAATAACTTCATTCCTAATCATATCTAACCTTGTGTGCCCGCACATCCATCTCAATATCCACATCTCTGCTACTTTCATCTTCTAGATATAGGAGCTCTTGACTGACCAACATTCAATCTCATACAACATAGTCGGCCTGACTACCGCTCTGTAGAACCTACCTCTGAGTTTTGCTGGGACCTTCTTATCACACAAAACACCGGAAGCAAGTCTCCATTTCATCCACTCCCCCCCCAATATGATGTGTGACATCTTCGTTGATCTCTCCATCCCCCTGTATAATAGCCCCAAGGTACTTAAAACCTCCTCTCCTAGGGATGACTTGTGAATCGAGCCTCACCTCTCCTTCCACTTCCTGAGTCATACCACCGAACTTACACTCTAGGTATTCCGACTTAGTGCTACTCAACTTGAAACCTTTAGACTCCAGGTTCTGCCTTCACATCTCTAACCTCGCTTTAACGCCACCTTGCATCTCATCAATCAATATAATATCATCTGCATATAACATGCACCACAGTACCTCCCCTTGGATGTGGCGCGTCAATATGTCTATCGCCAGGGCAAATAAAAAAGGGCTAAGAGCCGACCCTTGGTGCAACCCTATCATGACCGGAAAGTGATCTGAGTCCCTTCCTACTGTCCTCGCCCTGGTCTTAGCTCCCTCTTACATGTCCTTCTCGCCTTAATGTAAGCAAAAGGTACACCTTTAGCTTCCTGATATCTCCACAGGACCTTCCTCGGAACTTTATCGTAGGCTTTTCTAAGTCGATGAAAACCATATGTAAGCCCCTCTTCCTCTCCTTATACTGCTCCATCAATCTCCTAATAAGGTGAACGACTTCCGTAGTCGAGCGTCCCGGCATAAACCCGAACTGGTTCTCGAAAATAGACATTTCTCCTTACCCTTAGCTCCACCACCATCCCTCAGATTTTTATGGTATGACTAAGCAGCTTGATACCACGATAGTTGTTGCAATTTTGGATATCACCCTTATTCTTGTACACAGGAACCATCGTACTCCACCTCCATTCATCGGGCATCTTTTTCGTCCTAAAAACGACATTAAATAATCTAGTAAGCCACTCTAAGCCCTCCCCGCCCACACTCTTCCAAAACTCCACCAGGATTTCATCCGGTCCGGTAGCTTTTCCCCTTCTCATCTTACGCATAATTCCCTCGACTTCCTCAACTCTAATTTGTCTACAATCTTTAAAGTCACCATGACTCTCGAAGGCTTCCAATGCCCTCAGCACAATGTTCCCGTCCCCTTCCTCGTTCAAGAGACCATGGAAGTAAGTTTGCCACCTCCGATAGATATGCTCCTCATTACAAAACTCTATCTTCTTTGTCTTTGATGCACTTCATTTGGCCCAAGTCGCGCGTCTTCCGTTCTCTTATCTTGGCTCCTGAACAGCCTCTTATCCCCGCCTCTTTCCTCTGCCCTTAAGTTCTTCATATAACCGGTCATAAGCTGCAGTCTTAGCTGCCGTAACTACTAACTTCGCCTCCTTCTTAGCCGTCTTATAGCACTCCATATTGTCATATTCTCTTCCTCGACTACGCTTTCTACTAGCTTTAGATACGCCGCTTTCTTGGTCTCCGCTTTTCTTTGGACCTCACCATTCCACCACAAGTCTCCTTTGTGGCCACCCAAGTAACCCTTCGAGACCCCAACTACCTCTCTAGCAGCTTCCCTAATGCAATCTGCCGTTGTGGTCCACATAGCGCTTGCGTCCCCGCTACTTCCTCTAAGCCCCCCTTGTCAGCAGCTTAACCCCCAATTCTTGCACTTTGTTTTCAGTCAAGGCTCCCACTTGATCTTAGGTTGACCATACACGACTTTCTTCCTCCTCTTACTCGCGATCTCAAGATCCGTGACCAAGAGCCTATAGGGTGTCATAAGGTTCTCACTTAGGATGGCATACAATCCGTGCAAATACCATTATCGGATTTCCTGTAGAGTAGATAATCAATTTGGGTCTTGGCCATCGAACTCCGGAAAGTGACCAAGTGTTTCCACCTTCTTCGGAAAACTGGAGTTAGCTAACACCAAATAAAATGATATAGCAAAATCCAGCAGAGAAGTCCCTCCTCCATTTCTGTCTTCAAAACCGAAGCCACCATGCACATCCATAACCCCCAGACGTCGCGCCAATATGATCGTTGAAATCTTCTCCGATGAAATATGTCCTGTATAATAATAATTTATATAATAAAATATCAAAACAAATAAGACAATAGAAAGGTTTGACTGTATTTATCAGGTAGTTTAGGGTAGAAATGATATGAGATAGTCACTCTAAAGAACTGCTGTTTAAAAATTAGTCAGTGCATCCTGAATTTTAATTTTGCAATTTAATTTTTTAGGACAAAAGTATTCTGAATTGTGTTTGAAGTTAAAAATCTTTTGTTGAAAATTTGAGAACAAAAATAAACATTCACTAATTTCCTAATAACATCCCATTGCGTGCACCACCCTCCTCCTACCCCATTGTCCTCTTAACAAAGAAAGAAGAAGAGAAAAGAAGCATTGCAGTTTTGGACAGACAACGTTTCAAACATTCCGCCGTTGTCTCTCCGGCTGTCTCCACAGAGGCTCTAAGGGAAACCCCATTTCCAGTGATATCAGATAATCCACAACAACTTATCAAATTTCAAGATTTTTCGCTCCCTTTTTCTTCTTTTGACATAAATTTTTTTTTACAATTAAATGGGAACGCCGGCGTTCCCAAATCTGGGAAAGCATTGCTCTGTTGAGGATTGCCGGCTGATTGATTTCTTGCCTTTCACCTGCGATTGCTGTCACAAGGTTCCCTCTCCTTTTCTCTCTATAAATTTGTGTCATTTTATTTATTTATTATCTTTTTTGTTAATATTGTGCTGAAATCTTTATTGTTTTGAAGTTTTATCATCTGGATTTTGGTCAAATTTTCAATCTTTTCGGTCCCCACTAAAAAAGAACCTTTTAGCTAGCTTTTGTTTTTTGGGTATAATTGTGCCATTTGTCCCATTTTTCTTTTATACATGATTTGACTGTCAAATTTGAGCTGAAATTCTTTTACTTTTTATGTTTTTTCGATCTGGGTTTTTATTAAAGTTTCAATCTTTCAATCTATACCATTTGTGCCATTTTCCGTTTTATACATGATTTACTTTTTTTGGGTCAATTTTGTGTTGAAATCTTTGTCCTTTTGAGTTTTTTTATTTGGATTTTTATCAAATTTCAATCTTTTTTGTCGGCCTACTAGTTGTTGTTGTTGTTGTTGTATAGTTATTTGGTTGTGGTGGGGCGGGAGAAGAAAAAAATTATAATTTGATATTCTTGCTGAAGATTTTTGTTGTGCGGCGAGATATTGGGTTGAAGGAAATGGGAAGGATTTTCTGTTTAATTTTGAGCATTTTATGCTTTTCCTCCTTCCATTGAAAGCCTAGGAGCCAAGATATGGCACAATCTGATATATTGATGAGGATTTTTGTAGCAATTACAGTTAAAGATAAAACAACCTTTTTCATGATGTAATCCAGTATAGAAATTTGAACAGTACGTTTGCACCCTCCACCTCCAACCATAAGGTTGAGATTAGAGAAGAAAAGTGGGAAAGGACCATTTTTTCGGCTCCTGGATAGGAGAGTTCGGGGTTGGGGTTTATCATATCAAAATATAAGAAGGAAAGAAAAAATTTAAATCAGTTATTTTATATAAGCTTGTGATCAATTGTTCATATGATACTACAAACAGAGGACAAGGTTTAGAATATCGGAAAGTTGATCTTAGTATTTCCATGATTACTCTCGTATAATGTGCATCTTGGAATACCAGTAGTTGACGTGCTTCAATGGTTGATTAAACTTTTACCTCTGTGTCTGTCTTTGTTCTGAATTTTAAATTGAAGTGTTCCCAAACTTCTAATGTGACATTGTGGCTTCCACAATGGAGATTTCAGGTGTTATTCTCTCTACTTTTAGGTGAAAATTGGTCCAGTTGAGTCAATAACTTCTTTTTAGGTGGATTGAATTTTATTATCGTGTAAGGGAAAGCATTTCTTTGATTTCTTTGTAGGGATTGTCTTTATTCTCTTGCCTGATCTGGTTTGATTTCAAATCTGTATTTAAAAAATCTAAACTTGAGTAGCCCGTATTGGCTAGACAGGCTAGACAGATGAACCATAGAACAGAATCTATGAATCCTTTCATTTTTCAAATTCCCACTTGTATGTACTGGTGTTAAGCTCTATATACTGCTTTTGTTTTAGCAACTCTCTCCTAGGAAGTTATTGCATTAAATGGCATATTATGATTCAGCTATACATGTGCATATGTCTTAAAGTTTAGTTAACCTTATCTTCATTTTCTCATTCCAGCGTAGAATTCCTCTATCATTATTGGCAGATACTGCTTCATATGCTTGAATTTAGAGGCATGATAGATTTACCAATATAGTGGTAACAGTAAAAGAAAACATGAAGTTTACTATTTTATTACTTTTATGGTGGATATATCCTGTATCGATGTATTTAATTGTGTTCATTGTCATTGCAATTGATGCTTCACTAGCTCTTAGCTTACCAAAAGTGAGAAAAGTCCTCACTTCTTCCTAATGTGTAAATATTCTGATTAGAATCATTTAAGAGTTGGTGTTTTTCCCTCTCTGACACCCTTCCTGTTACATGAAACTTGTCTATATTGGTGGATTTTGGGTGAGTATCATAAGTTTTAAATCTTTTAGGGGCAAAACGCAAGTAGATGATATTCGGTATGATGGACTCAACTTCGTCTATATGAGGGCCATTTCGCATCGCAAAAGTATGTGTTGTCCTAAACTTCATCCTATTTTTTCATTTATATCTTTCTTGGGTTTTATTTATAATCTGTTACGTTACGGAACAAAATATGGACACCCATTTTGAATACAAGTTTGAAAAGAGAACCAACACTGCTGGGATCAAAAAATATTTCTCCCTATTTTGCTTGTAGATTTTGCCTCCGGGTTTCGTTTGACTTATTTCTCTTGTCTTGCCTTGCATAGTTTTCTTCAGGGGCTCAGTTGCTGTTGTATTTTTCTCTTCTTTGTTTTGTTGGTTTATTTGGAACTGTATGACTTTAAAATTTGATCAGTGATTGTAATCTCCTATCTCGGATGCGGAATATGTGTTAAAATAAAAATAACTCCTTGCAGGTGTTTTGTCTAGAACATCGGAGCTATAATAGACACGACTGTCCAACAGCTGATAAGAATAATGTCACGGTGGTCATTTGCCCACTCTGTGCAAAAGGCGTACGTCTTATTCCTGATGAAGACCCAAACATAACTTGGGGATCACATGTGAACACTGAGTGTGATCCATCAAACTACGAAAAAGCCACAAAGAAAAAGAAATGTCCTGTACCGCGCTGCAGAGAGCTCTTGACTTTCTCCAACACAATCAAATGTAGGGATTGTACTGTTGATCATTGTTTGAAGCACCGGTTTGGACCTGATCACAACTGTCCCGGACCTAAGAAACCAGAAGCTGCGTTCCCGTTCATGAACTTTCTGAATGGAAGTAAAGAAGAGCCCAAGAAAGCTCAGTCCACGTCGTCCTCAAGGTGGACCACGAGCCTATTCAAGGTAGTGTCATCTGTAAAGGAAAAGTTGAGCAGTGAATTTAGTCCAACACAACAGATGGGGCAAAGCAGCCGTGTTAGTAGCCACAGTGGTGCTAATGCTAGCAGTCAAGTAGAGCGATGCCCACAATGTCATCTAAGATTTTCTACGGTCAAAGCCCTCATCGATCACGTGCAGAAAATCCATGAGAAGAATGGTGTCATGAACTTGGCAGTCGATGTGTGCCCGAGGTGTAGTAAAGGTTTTCGAGATCCTGTGGCCCTTGTGGAACATGTTGAAAGGGAACATAAAGGAACTTCTAAGGCTTAAATGGAGGTCCATGTAAAGAAGCAAAAGTACGTAATACCTTTTTCTTGTTAATTCTTTTTTATAAACAAGAAGTCCATTTATTCTTAGACTATCTCGATGATTTGAGTCTGGTTGAAGATCAAAATGACTTTAGCCATCTAATTTTTCTTGTGAACATGAGATTGATTTCTTTTACAAAGTGATGTTCCGTTGGTTTCTCTCTTTCTTTCACCATCTTCTGCTTCATTATACATACCCAACCCAATTGATATATACAGCAAGCAGTTAGTTTTTTCAGTTTCAACTTTTTCAGTTTTTAGTAACAAAATAACAACAAAAAACCTCAGTGTAATCTCACAAAGTGGGGTTTGGAGAGGATGGAGTGTATACAGACCTTACTCCTACTTTACAACGGTAGAGAGGCTGTTTCTGATAAACCTTCGGCTCAAAAAAAAAAAAAAAGAAGAA
>MCJB01019635.1:0-48695 GCA_002018475.1 Nicotiana obtusifolia | reverse complement strand
AAAAAAAAAAAAAAAAAGAAACAGAAACGACAAGTAGTAACAATAGCAAACAAATGTGATAGATTAATCGAAGTGGGAGCAACTTAGAGTAAAAGAAATCTGCATATAAGGAGATACGAAAATACGAGACTAATACTAATGCTGCGACATGAAAATGAGACACGCGTGCTTAACCACTAACATTTTACCTTAATTCTCAACCTTCATACCCGTCTATCAAGGGTCATATTCTTAGTAAGCTCGAGTAGCATGAAATGCAAATCCAATCCACTCAAAATCTGTTGGAGTTCACAGAAATTGTCTGCTGAAATACTCATTTGAAAATTGTCTTTCATGATATATGGTAATTATTCCTTTTATTAATCTTAGTCACAAGTTTACATAGTTACACTCACAGAAGCTTTAAAGTTTAACCAAAGTACATACATATAGGTTTTTTAAGTCGATTCACTTTGATTTTTTTTTTTTCTTGAGTCGAGGGTTTTTGAGTCGAGGGTTTATTGGAAACAACCTTCTACCTTTTCAAAAGAGGGGAAGGATAAAGTTTGCGTACACACTATCCTCTTCGGGCGAAATTCCGGCCAATGGCTGAGATGTTCAGTCGACTCCCTCCCCCTTTGTAGGGGTCCCGACCCCTACGAGTGAGCAGAAAAGGGAGGAGGAAAGAGGCCCTGGTGAACCGTCATAATTAGTGAACAAGTGTAAGCTTCGCTGCCCGACAGTATGGAGTACTGATCACACCGAGGGACAGGTGCATTGTCATCCTTCACCTCGAAGAAAGCTGTCTCCCTATAATAATGTTTTTGCTAGTCCAACTCCTTCTTACAAGGCAAGTTATCCATTTAGATTCATGATTAGCAATTATCATTCATGTGTCATTCTTCCTACTAGCATCATTACATTATAGTTAGTATACTTATATTAAGGTTCCCTTTTTCCTTTACTTTCTCCTTACAAATAATAGCTAATGACAGATTCATTATTTAAACACTATTTATACCTTTTTTTTTTTTACACATATATAAGATTTTATTAAATTTACGAAACTCTTCAAGTTAAAAGAATTGATAAAATAACATAACATACTTATGGGTGTCATTCTATCATAAGTTCGCCAACTAATTAATACTACCAGTTATGATGAAGATTCCGTTTGGACATAAAATTTGAGAGGTGGGTCCAAATTTTATTTTTAAATATTTGTTTATTTATAGGTTTTAACTATTTTTTAGTAGATTTCAAAAAAGAAATCTTTAAATCCCAAAAACAGCTTTAGAGTAATTTTTGAAGTTTTCTACTCACAGAACTTCAAATTCTTTTCAAGTAAAATGTATGTCCAAACACAATTTTAATTTTTAAAATTTATTTTTCATCTCATCTTCAAAAATTTATTTTTTAAGTTTCAATCAGATTTATGTCTAAACGTCAGCAAAGGTTATATGCACGTAGTTGAACGGTAGAATATTCCAAGATTTCTATGAAATTTGGCCAATCACCAAACCTCGAGAATATCAATGTAGAGAAAAAGAAACGTTAAGAACACAAAACTAAAAATTAAGAACAAAAACACAATCAATAATATAAGGTACGGGCCAATAATATGTTCCAAATGGAAGAGGACAATATTTTCTTGAAATTTCATTTTAAAAAGCCATTCACTATTATATACGATAAAATCGAGCTCGCCTACGACATGGTAGGTCAGGTTCGAAATATGGCAATAAAGGACTGAAGATCGACCCCAAGTCCCATTGGGCTGGAGGGCAGTACATCTACCTTCGAGAATATCGAGGCCGTGATCCTGGAATCGATCTTAGCCTCAAACTAGCTCGAAAAAACATTGTTAGCATAGCCAACAAAAGATCAAAATATCCGTGACCGGTCGGATATTATAGCGGGAATCTCGGCATGTATCAATAAGGAACCGACAATCAGTAAATCAAGAGATTTTTTACCTTTTATGAACCTAAAGTAGGACTCCTCTACTATATAAAGGGGGTTTGATAATTCATAAAACACATTGTAACACGCATTCCAAGGCAATATATCATTACTTTTTCTGTTATTAGTTCTTCTGCTTTCATTCTTCACTGCTTATTGTTACGAGCCTAGATAGTTGCTTCGTGTCAAACAAATCCGCGTATCCTCAAAACCACTTACAAATTTAATTGTTATCCGATTTTGAGGGTAAACAGTTAGGCGCCCACCGTGGGGCTGAGGATAATAGTGGATGTTTGATACAAATTTCTATAACGCCACACTACTTTACACTTGTTTGGAGTGTCTCTAATTTCAGGTTAAAGCTCAAAATTTCAAACTCCCAGTCAGCAACTCTACATGTTGGCAATGAGTCCGGTCATCACGGAGAAAATAACATAGTGTCCAGTGGTGGGACACCACCTGTTGATCCCATCGGAAGAATTTCGGTCATTGACCTGATTGACGCTAACTCATATATGGCCATCAACGTAAATCTGCCTACTAACTCCGAGAATAACGTCCGTGGTGAAGCTCGATCAGCAGCCCAAAATACACAAGACAATGGAGGGACGAGATCACTTTACGGGTGATCTTCGAAATATTGCAGGCTCAACAGGCAGCGATAGCCCAGCTACAGAACCAAAGCCACACACCGAGCAGAATTAAACCCGATCCATCCCGGGAAGTCACCCGCAGAAACGAATCAGCCACAGAGAGGCCAAATGAAAATGAATCAGGGACCAACCTCGAGATCATAAAGATGCTGGAGGAACTAACGAAACGGGTGGAATCAGGGGAGAAGAAAATCAAAGATAATGACAAAAGGCGGAAACCTACAACTCCAGGATCGACCAAATCCCAAGAGCACTGTCGATATTAAAAGGCATGTATTCTATGAAGTTCGTTCAAAAACCTTTCCCTCTGAGCGCGGCACCTAAGCCGATCCCTAAGAAGTCCTGCATGCTCGAGATTCCTAAGTACAACGGAACGACCGATCCAAATGAGCATGTGACCTCCTATACGTGTGCCATCAAAGGGAACGACTTGGAGGATGATGAAATCGAGTCTATCCTGTTGAAAAAGTTCCGGGAGACCATGTCAAAAGGAGCTATAATATGGTATCATAGCTTACCACCTAATTCTATTGACTCGTTTGCTATGCTTGCAGATTCTTTCGTAAAGGCGCACGTTGGGGCTATCAAGGTCGAGACCAGAAAGTCAGACATTTTCAAAGTAAAACAGAAGGCTAATGAGATGCTCAGAGAGTTCGTGTCCCGATTTCAAATGGAACGGATGGACCTGCCGCCAGTCGCTGATGATTGGGCTGTTCAGGCTTTCATCCAAGGACTCAACATTCGAAGCTCGTTGGCCTCGTAGTAGTTGAAACAAAACTTGGTAAAATATATAGCTATCACTTGGGCCGATGTCCACAACCGGTATCAATCGAAAATTAGGGTCGAAGATTATCAGCTTGGGGCCCCTTCCGGGTCCGTGTATCCCGTCAAAACCATCGATAGAGTCAAGAGAGACATCAATCGTGAACCAAGATCAAACAAGGATCGGTATCAGCCGTACAATGGAGACTGAAGAAGCAGTGGTTCCGGGTGGAATCCTATGAGAAATGAAAGGAGGAATAATCAAGGTCAAAACAACCGGGGACTCATGAGCAAAAATAGCTTCGGCAGGCTTGTCGGGCCTAAAGAAGCGCCAAGATTATCAGAGTACAACTTCAACGTCAATGCCGCGGCTATCGTATCTGCCATCGGACGCATCAAAGACACCAAATAGCCTCGACCTCTACAGTTCGATCTAGCCCAAAGGGATCCTAACCTAATATGAAAATATCACGGCACTCATGATCACAGAACGGAAGACTGCCGACAATTAAGAGAGGAGGTGGCCCGACTGTTCAACGACGGATATCTCCGAGAGTTCCTAAGTGATCGGGCCAAGAACCATTTCAGGAACAGGGATTATAGTAAACAGACCGAGCAGGAGGAACCTCAGCACGTCATTAACATGACCATCGGTGGGTTCGACATTCCCTAGGGGCCGATGCTGAAGTGCACCAAAGTATCCATCACAAGGGAAAAACGGACTCAGGATTACATACCGAAAGGAACCTTGTCTTCCTACGACGAAGACGCTGAAGGGATCGTGCAGCCCCATAATGATACACTGGTAATATCGGTCCTCATAAATAAATCTCGAGTTAAACGTGTGTTAATTGATCCAGGTAGCTCAACCAACATCATCAGATCGAGGGTCGTGGAACAACTTGGCCTACAAGATCAGATTGTACCTACGGTCTGAGTCCCGAATGGGTTCAACATGGCATGTGAGACCACTAAAGGGGAGATAAAATTACCAGTGAACATCGCCGGAACCATTCAGGAAGCCAATTTCTATGTAATTGAAGGATATGTGAGATACAACGCGTTGTTCGGGAGGCCATGGATTCACAACATGAGAGCAATACCCTCGACACTACACCAGGAGCTGAAATTCCCGACACCCAGAGGAATCAAGACAGCATACGAAGAACAACCAGCCACCAAGGAAATGTTCGCGATCTATGAAGTGATCTGGGCGGCCAAACTCTCGACATCTAAGGGTCCAAATCCGATGGCCAAAGACGAGGCCAAATAGCAATTACCGGTACCAGCCTTGACAGAACCGGAGAAACAAGGGGTAGACGAGGACGGCGACTACGGAGTTCCCAGATCTTTCATAGCCCCGGACGATTCCGATGCTATCAAATCAACGGTCGAGGAACTGGAGCAAGTCGTACTAACCGAACAGTTCCCGATCGAAAGGTATACTTGGGCACGAGGTTAAACCCCGAGCTCAGGAAAAAAGTCATTCAATTTCTTATAACTAATGCAGATTATTTCGTTTGGTACCACCTTGATATGACAGGGATCCCGTCGGAAATAACCACTCACAAGCTAAGCCTGGATCCAAAGTATCGCCCTGTCAAGCAAAAGAGGAGTCCCCAGTCCGAGGTCAGACATATTTTCATCAAGGATGAGGTATCTTAACTCCTCAAAATAGGGTCCATTCAGGAGGTTAAATACCCGAATTGGTTAGCAAACGTAGTGGTAGTCCCTAAAAAAGGAAATAAATTAAGAATGTGTGTAGACTATAAAGACTTGAATAAAGCATGTCCCAAGGACTCCTTCCCTTTGCCTAACATCGATCGTATGATCGATGCAATTGCCGTCCACGAGATCCTCAATTTTCTCGGTGCCTATTCTGAGTACTACCAAATACGGATGAACCCGAGCGATCAGGGAAAAACCTCCTTCATCACTAAGTACGGCACTTACTTCTATAACGTGATGTCATTCGGACTAAAAAATGTCAGTGCCACCCACCAACGCCTAGTAAACCGGATGTTCGAGGAACAAATAAGAAAATCAATGGAGGTTTACATTGACGATATATTGGTTATGTCCATGCGAGCAGAGGACCATTTGAAATATTTGTAGGAAACCTTCAGCATATTGAAGAAATACAATATGAAGCTGAATTCAGAGAAGTGTGCCTTCGGAGTCGGATCCGGTAAATTCCTCGGATTCATGGTATCCAACCGGCGAATCGATATCAACCCCGATAAGATCAAATCCATCGAAGATATCACTGTTGTGGACAATGTGAAGGCGTACAAAGATTTACCGGACGCATAGCCGCCCTAGGGCGATTCATCTCGAGGTCTTCCGAAAAGAGCTACTAGTTCTTTTCACTGTTGAAAAAGAAGAATAACTTCTCGTGGACCCCGGAGTGCCAACGGGCCTTGGAGGAGCTCAAGAAATACCTATCGAGCCCACCGCTACTCCACACGCCGAAGACAGACGAGCAGTTATACCTGTACCTGGCAGTATCGGAGACAGCGGTAAACGAAGTCCTAGTCCGGGAAAAAGAAAGATACGTAATTTTTAATTTACTATGTTAGCAAGACATTAGGCGAAGCCGAAACTAGATACTCTCACATAGAAAAATTAGCGCTCGCTTTGCTAAGCGCCTCCAGGAAGCTGAAACCGTATTTTCATTGTCACCCCATATGTGTTATGACTACTTACTCATTAAGGAATGTAATGCATAAAGCCGAGCTCTGGGGACGATTGGCCAAATGGTCCGTGGAGATGAGCGGGTACGATATTGAATATCCGTCCCGGACCGCCATTAAGTCTTAAATTTTGGCAGACTTTGTGGCCGACTTTACGCCGGCCCTGATACCTGAGGTCAAAAGAGAGTTATTGTTGAACTCGGGGACTTCTTCGGGGATTTGGACCCTCTTTACGGACGGCGCCTCGAACGCAAAAGGGTCCTGACTTGGCATCATATTGAAGCCACCAACAGGCAATGTAGTTAAACAATCTATTAGGACTGTAAAATTGACTAATAACAAGGCCGAATATGAGTCCATGATTGCAGGTCTTGAACTGGCCAAAAGCTTGGGGCGAAGGTAATTGAAGCTAAGTGCGACTCCATCCTTGTGGTAACCAAGTTAATGGGACGTTCGAGATCAGAGAGAAAAGAATATAAAGGTACCTGGATAAGTTGCAGGTAACATTACACCGGTTCAAGGAGTGGAATCTACAACACGTACCTCGGGTTCAAAATAGTGAGGCCGATGCCCTTGCTAACTTGGGGTCATCGGTCGAAGACGATGAGTTCAACTCAGGGGCAGTCTTACAACTTGTGAGATCGGTAGTAGAGGAAGGCCACGCCGAGATAAACTCAACGAGCCTGACTTGGGACTGGAGAAACAAATATATAGAATATCTGAAGACCGGAAAACTACCCTCGGATCCAAAAGAATCGAGCACCCTGCGTACGAAGGCAGTCCGATTTAGCTTGTCCGAATACGGAACCCTATTCAGAAGCACATTCCCGCGATATGTCTAGGACCAGGAGATACCGAGTACGTTCTGAGGGAAATTCATGAAGGCACCTGTGAAAATCATTCAGGTGCCGAATCATTGGTTCGAAAGATAATCGGAGCCAGTTACTACTGGATCGACATGGAAAAGGACGCGAAGGAGTTCGTACGAAAATGTGATGAATGTCAAAGACATGCTTCGATGATTCATCAACCCGGGGAGCTGCTGCATTCGATTTTCTCACCATGGTCATTCATGAAATGGGGGATGGACATAGTTGGCCCCCTTCCTTGGGCACCTAGTAAGGCTCAATTTATATTGTTTATGACTGACTATTTTTCTAAGTAAGTGGAAGCCCAGGCATACAAGAAGGTCAGGGAGAAGGAAGTCATCGATTTTATTTGGGACCACATCATATGCCGGTTCGGAATGCCGGCCGAGATCGTATGCGACAATGGGAAACGGTTTGTCGGCAGCAAAGTAAGCAAGTTTCTCGAGGACCATAAGATCAAAAGGATCCTATCAACACCCTACCACCCTAGTGGGAACGGACAGGCAAAGTCCACTAACAAAACCATACTCTTAAACCTCAAAAAGATGTCGACCGACGCCAAGGGCAAATGGAAGGAAATCTTGCCCGAAGTCCTTTGGGCATACCGTATGACCTCGAAGTCCAGTACCGGGTCCACCCCATTCTCGCTGGTTTACGGCACTGAAACTCTAATACTGGTCGAAGTTAGAGAACCAAGTCTCAAGTTCCGATATGCAACCAAGGAATCAAACGACGAAGCTATGAATACGAGCCTGGATCTGATGGATGAAAGTCACGAAGCCGCCCTTTTTCGGTTGGCCACTCAAAAGCGGCAGATTGAGAGGTAATACAATCGAAGAGCCAACCTTCGACAATTCAATGTCGGGGACTTGGTGTTAAGGAAGGTCACGATAAGCACCCGGAACCCAAACGAGGGGAAGTTGGGGTCGAACTAGGAAGGTCCTTATCAAATTATCGAGATCACAACGGATCATACAAACTCGGGACAATGAATGGTGAGCAACTACCGAACAACTGCAACATAACTCACTTTAAGCGATATTATTGCTAATGTGCGACCACGTTCGTTCCTTTTACCTGTTTGCATTTTGAACTAACACTTGCAGGGGACCGTCAAAGAACGACATAATTTTTAGGCCTGAAAGCACGTGTTGCACTCTTTTTCCCTTGAACCGGTTTTGTTTAAATAGGTTTTCCGGCAAGGTTTTTAACGAGGCAACAGTAAATCGTGCTAACTTAGAATTGAAGGCCGGCTATGAACCAGTGTTGAAGAATACAACAATAGTATTCGAGGCTTCTCTATGGTCGGCCTCGAACACTGGGGGGCATCATCCTCGGACGATGACTTTAGCAAGGAAAGAAACTTTGTGACCGAATAGTCTCATTTCGATCAATTGGATTTACTGTAAGGGCCCCATTGAATGAACCGTGCCCACATAGACTGCTGGAGCCCTGACATAAAGCTTGTACGCATGTGTAATCGTATATATTACGCATAGAAATAAAAAGAAGTTTCTACCTTGTAGATAAATATCTTGTCCCTTAAAATTTTTTTCCTCTTATGGAACTTCCTACATTCGATCCCCTAAAGATATCGAGCCCAAGGGCCGCCTTTATCCAGGTTTAAAAGATCGCTCTCACTCGAGGACTTTCATCCAAAGACAAACTCGGATGACCCGGGCTATCAGATCCCGGTGGCACAAGACCTACTAGGCAACGCCCAAACCTGAAAGGCTAGGGCCATTCCCCCTCGGGGACTGTTATCTTAGGCAAGCCCGGATAACTTGGGGTAACAAGTCAACTGGACAACACCCGAACTAAAAAGGCTATGGCCATATTAAAATAGCTTGGAGACATCCGAGACCCGCAACAAAAAACAAGGCCTTCAAAATTTTTAAACCGATTCTAAAGGCTACCCTCGGCAAACTATAATCCAAAAAAATTATAAGCACTTTGAGAAAAAGTTTTCGGTCATACCAAACCCCCGCGATGCCTTAAACAAAATAATGTCGAAGGCAAGGCCTGTTCGAACATCTGAACATGACCTAACTATGTCATGCTAAGGCATTTCGATCTTTGCAAACATAAAGAATAAAGCAAAAAAAACAAACTTAGAGATTGTCGAAGGGAAAAAAGAAGCCATATATATATATAGTCTTTACAAAGGCAAACGACCTTGACAAAAAAGTACATAAAGTACAAAAACATAAAAAACAAAGGAAAATGTACAAGGCACTTAAACGGCCTGGTCTTCACCGGAGCCCGCCTCGTCGTAAGGGTCTTCGGAGTCTCCTCCACCCTCAGATCCGCTCGAACCCTCGGAGTCTTCTTCATCCTCGGGATACGTCAACTTCTTGGCCTCAGTTTCAAGCCCCTTAGCATTCTCAATTTCGGCCAATAAGTCGAAACCTCGAGCATGAATTTCCTCGAGGGCCTCCCTTCGGAATTACCTCTTCGCGTGCTCGACGACAGTCGATCCTAGGCCATCTCGGCATCGGCCTTATATTGGGCCACCATCTCGTCGGCATCGGCTTTGACCACCACAACCACCGACTTGGCTGTTTCAAGCTCCTTGGCAAAAGTTTCTTGATCAGAGACGGCCGAGCTTAACTGAGACTGGAGCTCCTCAACCTTTTGGGCCCCCACCTCGGCCTTTTTGTTTGCCGCTCGAAGCTGGACCTCAGCCGAAGTCAGCTGCACCCTAGCAGTCTCCTTTTCCAAGGCTAGGCGTCCATCCTTCCTCTCTATTCTTCGGTCCTGGCCTTGATTGCATCCATATCAGCTCAGAGTTGGTCGATCCAATTGATCTTCTGTTGGACCTGCGGATTCCGACCATTAGTCACCGAGTCTAGCTCATCGACACTAACTTCAAATATTTTTACCTGCTCGACCAGGTCGGTGTGCTCCTTCCGAGCCACCTCTAGCTCAGGTCAGAGGCTCTTAGCCTCTCCTTCACGCTGCTCGCTGAGAAGTTTGTAGGTATCTCTCTTCTCGGTGAGCTCTCGGACCTCGGCTTCAAGCTGGTTCAGCTCGTCCCAATATCGAAGAAAAGTTTCATGATGAAGCACCGAGGCGTACAGACACAAAGAAAAAGTTAGAGTTATCTATAAATTAGTCCAAGTACAAATTAAAGTCATCAAGAGATATCTGAAGTTATCCGGTTTAGCACCTGTTGTGCTTCGTTGAACAGGCAGGGCGTGTCTACCTCGTTTATCTTGGCTTGGTCTTCCTCGATCACCAGACACCGAAGGTAATTGGCCACGCTTACAGGGGAAGAGAGGACTCGGGCATCCTCCGAAATGGAGATGACGATCGTTCGCTTCCCGGCAGGGTCCACACTCGGAGCTCGGAATCGGTTGATCAGTTTCGGACTTGAGGAAGGCCCGCTTGCCCCCGAAGATGGACTCTTCTTTGGCACCTCTAAGTCACCCAACCCGGTGATGTCCTCCGTGGAGATAGAATCCACGCCATCAAAGAAGTCGCGGAGGGGTAGTCCGACCCCGTAGGCCCCCTTGTTGTGACGTTCTTTCACCGTCTAAGCCTCGTTATACATGGACTCAGTGAAGGAGGGCAACTCAGTGATGTCTATTACACCGTGTGCTTCCTTCGGGGCATTTCTCACATCCCGGGAAGCCTTGGCCATGACCTCCTCGTCGGCCTCTCTATCTTGAGGCAGATCGGCCTCGCCTCTCTCTGGTTCGGAGGCCCCTTGCCCCTCGAGCTGCAACGGCATGCAGGTCACCAGATTAAAGGCTTCTCCTTCTTCTTCAGATTCGTTCCTTAGCCGATAGAGTAAATCCGAGAATGGTGCTCGAGCGCTGGTACTTTTTTTTGACTTGCGCACCAGCCTTCTTTTTGTTTTCTTCTTCTCCGAGCTCGAAGAACTCAGAGCCCTCTTTCTTTTCTTCTGTTAGTCCTATCATGGAGAAGGGGACTCGGTAAGTAGGTCCTCGCTGCCGGTTGGAGGCCTCAGTTCGACATCCTTGGATAAACCTGTGAAAAGGAGTAAAAGGAGTACAGACTTAATATAAAAGAGGAATCCAAATGTTACCTACTCAGGAAAGGAGTCTCACCATGGGAACAGGCCTCCCAACGGCTCTTTGAAAGCTTGCGCCATGAGTGCTCGGAGTAAGGCATATGTGATACGATGCCCTCAACCCACTTCTTGAGTCGAGGGACAGTATTCGGGACCCGAGCAATGGCTGCACCACCACAAAACACCGATAAGAAAGAAGAAAATTAGTATGAAATTAACTTTGGAAAATAAAATTATACTTACGTGATGTATTCCACTTCTTTGGGAATGACATGCGCTCAGCTGGGATCAGGTTCGAAGTCCTTACTCGGACAAAACGGCCTTGCCAACCCCGATCTCGATCTTCATCAATACTCGAGCACGGAGCATTGATGGCCCAGTGCACGAGCTTTATCAGCCCCCTCCCCCCAGGAAGATTCGAGGAATGTACAAGTGTAGAAGATGGTCGACGATGAACGAGCAGCTATCGATTCTGCTCACAAAGAAAAGGAGGAGGATACTGATCCTCCAGAGCGAAGGATGAATTTGACCAAGGCATACCTCATACCTCTTGCAGAATTCAATGATGACCGGGTCCATCGGGCCTAATATAAAAGGATAAGTGTAAACACTTTGGTAGCTCTCGACATGGGTAGTGATGGCTTCATTGGGGTCAGGGATCACTATGCCCCTACCGGCCCAGTTGCAGTCTTTTCGGACCGTAGGGAGGACTTCTTCAGTGATCGAGCATATATATCTCGAGACCTCCTTACACCGGCCTTGTACGGAGGAAGGTTTTTCGACCTTAAAATCGGCGGTTACCGAGCATCCTCCAGGGATGAACATTTTCAAATGGGGTTCCAGTACTGTTTCATCAACGGCAGTACGCGAAACAGTTTCTTCGGCCTCAGTAGCCGGCCGTGAAGTAGAAAGTGTTTCTTTTTGGGGAACGATTTTTGAAGTCTTTGCCATTTTTTTTAAAAATAATAAAAAAATAGAGGAAGAGAGGAAGTTGAAGGAGTGCACTTGTTGGCTTGAGATGGAGATGTACAAAAGTTCTTGCAAAGGATCTCAAATAAACCAGAGTATAATTGTTGGAAAGTATTGAAATTTCAAAGATACAAGGGTAGAAGATTTAAATGTAAAATTAAAATGAACAAAGGTAGAAGTATTTATAGTATTTCAGCAGCGGTTCGCATCCAGGAATGGCCGACTGGCAACTGACATGCATTTAATGCCATTAAGACTTGACTGACGAGATGTTTCGTTTGTTTTGTCATTTCTGTCATGGGGTATCGAAGTAAGAATCGGAAGCTCATGTTGTTTCTCGTCGTCTACTCTCTTACGAGGGGACTATCTATATATGATAAAATCGAGCTCGCCTACGCCATGGTAGGTTAGGCTCGAAACATGGCAACAAAGGACTGAAGATCGACCCCAAGTCCCACCGGGCTAGAACCCGGGGGCAGAAAGCCTACCTTCGAGAATATCGAGGCCGTGATCCCGAAATTGATCCTAGCCTCGAAAGAGCTCGAAGAAATATTGTTAGCATAGCCAACAGAAGACCGAAATATCCGTGACCGGTCGGATAATACGGCGGGAATCTCGGCATGTATCAATAAGGAACCTGCAATTAGTAAATCAAGAAATTTTTTATCTTTTGTAGAATTGTACCTAAAGTAAGACTCCTCTACTATATAAAGAGGGTCTAATAGTTCATAAAACACATTGTAACACGCATTCCAAGGCAATATATCATTACTTTTTTTGCTATTAGTTCTTCTGCTTTTGTTCGTCAGTGCTTATTGTTACGAGCCCAGATCGAAGGCAAATAGTTCACTAAGGCGTAAATCGTCATCGTGCGGTTTGAGCTTACTTTATCCTTATTTATTTAATTTGTCTTTATTTGTTGCTTCGTGTCAAACAAATCCGCCTATCCTCAAAACCACTTACAAATTTAATTGTTATCCGATTTGAGGGTAAAAACAACTATTTCACTTGATATTTTTTATAACTATGACACCTGCTTAAATCATAGAAGAGTTGTAAAGTAACATGAAAGATAAACGAAAATGAACATAAATGAGTACAATTTTTTAAATAATTTTCTTTTTAAAACTTAAACAAGATTTAGTAACTAGACCAGAGAAATAAATGAATGGCTGTAACTACAATTTTTTTTTTTCCTTTTTTAAAATATAAGATGCTTTAGTTATTGATCTCTTACTGACCAATGTTGAGACACATATCATGACTTGGTTAGGAGGAGGAAGTCAACAAAGTAAGAAAAAGCATGTCAAGATTAGAACATTTATTGTGATAGTTAATGGTCAAATTTGGTGGCTCAATTTGCAATTTGGCTCAATTTGTAATAAACACCAATCTTGTAGCTCAAATGTAATAGAAGCCCCACGTAATTTGAGTCTGCAAGTTGCAAATTTAACCAGAATTTAAAGAGTTTTTAGTATTAAGCCTTTCAAAGTTCTATGCATATATATTTCCAAATAGTATATTTCCCTTGTCATATGAAATAGCTAAATATTGTAAAAATGCTTTTCCAAAAAGTCTAAAGGCAACTCTTCATAAAAAAGTGAATTTAGATAAATACCTTTACCTATAGGTCACGAGTTCAAGCTATGTAATCAGCCATTGATGCTTGCATCAGGGTAAACTGCCTACATTACACTCTCATAGGGTGTGGCTCTTCTTCGGACCCTGTGTAAACGTGGAATGCTTTGTGCACTGCGCAATTTTAACCCAATAGGTGGATAAAAGGTATTTTTGAACCATTTCTAATAGGTTAAGGGCATTTTTAAACCTTTTCTGTAGAATAATTTCAAGTTTGATGAGCTAAGGTGGGATAAGATGGGATATCCTGGATTAGTCTAGGATTAAATTTATACCGTGTTTGGTTGGCGGTATTAATTTATCCCAAGATTGGAATAAATTTATACGGCTAACCAAACATGGTACAAATTTAATCCCACATCTTATCCCACCTTATCCCTCGTACCAAACAATCCCTTAATAGTATATAGAAAAGATCCAGGGGCTCAAAAGAAAATACCTCCATTTACAAAAATAGCCGTTTAACGGTCAACTGTCTTTTCTGAATAATAATAATAATAATAAATAATAAATAATAATAATAATAATAAATAAATAAATAAATAAACTATCATCCTTAAACTTTCTCAAAGAAGCTGTAAAAAATTGCCAAATTGGAAGCATAAGAAAATCCCCATGTCAGTAAGTCAATATTTCATCATTCCGCGTTTCCATTTCTATAAATATTTATACATTTACTGTGTATGTGTGTGTTAATATTTCCAATTATTAATTAGTGTCCGGCCAGCCCCATTAAAATTTAGAATCATTTAATTTTTTCTAATTTTTCAAGAAAAATTTGTAAATTGTGTGTATAGAGGAGAGAGAAGAGAGGAGAGAGAGAGTCAAATTATTTGGAGAAAGGGTTGTCGAAGAAAGGGAAGAAATGCAGGAGATCCAGTACATTGTTGTAAAGCTTTAAGTTTTCATCAGAATTGTACTTTACAGGCATTCATTTGAAGGTATATATATAAAATATATTAATGTACATACATATATATGACCCACCTGTATAATTCATATAAATGTCTTATGTATGTATTAGGGTATTTGGTGTTGTACAAATCTTTGATAAGCAGATCATCAAATTCATCTGGAAATTTTTTATCTTTTTTGAATTTTATATGCCCTTTTGCTTAATTTGTCCAGTTTTCTAGTTTTCTTGAACCCCATTGTGGTTTAAAAAAATTGATCTTTTTAAAATTTTCATATACCCTTTTGCTTAATTTGTCTAGTTTTCTAGTTTTTCTTGAACCTCAATTTGGTCTAGAAAGTTTTATCTTTTTCAAATTGCCAGACACCCTTTTGCTTAATTTGTTTAGTTTTCTAGTTTTCTTGAACCTCAATTTGGTTTGAAAAGTTGATCTTTTTTCAAATTCCCAGACACCCTTTTGCTTCATTTGTTTAGTTTTCTAGTTCTCTTGAACCTCAATTTGGTTTGAAAAGTTGATCTTTTCTCAAATTCCCAGATTCCCTTTTGCTTAATTTGTTTGTTTTCTAGCTTTCTTGAACCTCAATTTGGTTTGAAAAGTTGATCTTTTTCATATTCCCAGATACCATTTTGCTTAATTTGTCTAGTTTTCTAGTTTTCTTGAACCTCAATTTGGTAAGTTGATCTTTTTCAAATTCCCAAACACCCTTTTGCTTAATTTGGCTAGTTTTCTAGAACTCCATAAATGAAAAGGTTGGTTCATGATCTTGATTAGTTGAGAGAATTGAGATACACTTTTGATGAAATTGCCATTATAAATTGTTGATATGTGATGGTTTAATGAGATATTGATGTAAAGTGGTTTTTGAAATCTACATTTGTAGGCTGTAAACCAGGACTAAAGGAGGAGTACCCACAAGCTCCCGAGTTGTTTTCTTTCCCTTTCTGATTTTTGAGGGTGTAGGAATATTGGAGCTGTTAGAGGTTAGGGAGGGAAAGAAAGCATTTGCCTTTGTGAGCTAACTCAATTGGGTAAAAAAAAAAGGACAGATTTGTGATTCAATCTTTAGTAAGAATGAACGGCGTATCTGGTGTGATTTCAAGGCAAGTCTTGCCTGCATGTGGCAATCTTTGTTTCTTCTGCCCCGCGATGCGGACGAGATCAAGGCAGCCTGTTAAGAGGTATAAGAAGTTGATCTCAGACATTTTCCCTCGCTCTCAGGTTAGTCAAGGATTGTATAAGTGATATAAGAAACTACCATCTTCTGTTTGGTTCATTTCTATGTGTTAAATTCCCTAATCAGTTTTTGGAATCTAAATGTAAGTTTCTCTCTGTAGCAGTGAAGCACTTGAACTTAATAGGGATTCTTGAAGTCATCATCTTTTGCTTTATGTTAGATTTTGATGGCACTTATATTAGCAGCATTGGTTGTTTTTACTTAATCAACTACTTGCTAAAGAGTGAACAAGTTTGTGCACTCTTCCTGCTGTGTTCATAAATAACCTGAGCTTTGCTTATGAGTCTGTGAAAGTTCAGTTAAAGATGGCACGGGATTAACTCCCCCACCCTTACATTGTCCATGCGGAGAACTGTATGTAAAAATCCTAGGTTTTCTTAGAGCGGTCACATCCGATTTTGGTCTTGCTGTGTTTTAGGGAAGCTTCACAATATATGAATTTGGTGGGAGTTGGCTTGGCAATTGGCTACGACGTCATACATGAGCAGATATGCAGAATATGTATAATTGTTCATGCTGATCCAAGAAAGCTGAATCGGGATTTTATTATTTGAACTTCTGCATGATATAAGAAATTTCTATACTAATTGATTGTGACGCATCAACTCTATCTGCCATAAGGAATGATAGATTAGATCCAGCTCAAGTTTAACCATACTAACATGTAAACAACATGTTCCCGAAATTGTTTTACCTTGCTACTACAATACAGAAGCTTAGACCATATAACATTAAAGTGCATTAGATTTGAAGAATTGCTGTGCTTGAAATTGATGTCATTTAAAATTGGCAAAGCTTATTTTACCTTTAGTTTACACCGCTGACATTAGTTTTTTGAGTTCAAATGATTTTAAGCTACATTCAGCAGTGCATTTGTATGAGGTACAGAGTAAATCCAGAAACAGTGGTATTTGACCATTTGACAACCGATAAACTTGCTGTCTTTCTGTGTTACAAACACACGTATATGACATTTGTCCATTCACTTTGCAGGAAGAAGAACCAAATGATAGGAAGATTGGAAAACTTTGTGAATATGCTGCAAAAAATCCTTTTCGCATTCCCAAGGTATATTCGTTCGCGGTGTTCATGAAAATTATGAGCCCTCTGAAACAATCCATGAAAAACCTCCTGAAAGTTTGTAAAATATTACTTTGTTTTCTCATCTTCAGGATAACTTTATTTAGCTCTGCAGTTTCTTTGTCTGTTAATGAAATTCATATTTTGGTAAAGTGGAAAAAGCTAGGAAACTACCTCATTCATATTTCCTACTAGGGGGTGGCAATTTGAGCCCAAATCCATTTAACCCGCCCAAGGTTGGATTGGTCATTACTCGCCCATTTGTTGAACTCAAGTCATCTTGACCAGCCCATTTGTTGAACTCAAGTCGTCTTGACCCAGCCCATCTCAATCCATCTTAAGTTTGACTGAATTTTAGCCCAAATTGATCCATGAGTAACTTTGCTAAAATATCTTTAAATTAATTCTTTTTTATTTGATATGTTATGAGGAAAAAAATCTTATTTGGTAACTAAATAATTCATCAGAAAATAACACACATTAATTAAAGCTTGGTAAGAGATGAGTGGATTGGTCTATGATCCAAATTTTAACCTATATTGACTCAACCCATTTTGACCCCCAAAATCAGCCCAAGCCGCCCATTTGACACCCCTATTCCCTATTCTTTTTTGTTTCATGCTTAAAGTCAGTATTTTCTATTACATTTTTGTCGTTAGCCTTTCTTGGATCTGCTGAACAGATAACAAAGTCACTTGAAGAGAGGTGTTATAAGGAATTGAGAAATGAGAATTTTCGGTCAGCAAAGGTTGTTATGTGTATATACAAAAAGTTGGTTGTTTCATGCAAGGAACACATGTAAGTTTCTGTTGCTTAAAAAAGTATAAATTGTTCGTTTTCAGCTTCTTTCATTTATTTTTTTGTGTTGGCCACAAACTGATGCATTTCTAATTTTCATTTCATCATTTTATCTGTCAGGCCACTTTTTGCAAATAGTCTGCTCAGCATCATACAAACGCTCCTAGATCAGTCGCGGGAGAATGACATGCTAATTGTCGGATGTGAAGCACTATTTGATTTTGTAAATAATCAGGTTGGTTCTTTGGGGTTGTCCTCAACTTTAGACTGGGTCGTTCAGACTATAGGGTGTTATTTATTGTTCATCTTTATGCATCAGTGATACCTTATAAATTTGCCATATCTTATACCTTCTTGACTTTATTGTTTTATGCAGAAAGATGGTACTTACATGTTTCATTTAGATGGTTTTATTCCAAAACTGTGTCAATTGGCACAGCAAATAGGAGAGGAGGAAAGTGCAAAACATCTCCGCACAGTTGGGCTGAAAGCACTTTCTGCAATGGTACAGAGTTTATGTGGATTTTGCCTACTATTTAGTCTATTCACTGTGTGCTTTTGATACAAATCGTGGAGGCAATTGTTTTCCGTTAAATACAAACGATATAAAACTTTGTTTTTCATCAGTTCCAAAAGAAAATTAAGTCAAAATTATATCATCAACAAATACAGAAGTCAAAATGTAGACTAAGACATTACAGAATTCTGAAGACTCTAATGGACTTCTCTTCTTGTTTGCTTTTTAGCATTTTCTGCTAAAGACATCGTTGTAATGTTTGATGGTTATTACAATGAATAGGCTGCAGCATCTTGTTTGAAAAGCATTGCTGAAGTCACCTAATTAATTATAGCATGGAAATTTTAAATAATTAAATCAAAGAATAGGTAGAATCCTACATCGGTAAGTGTATGGCTTGTATTCTCCTCAAAGTCCTGATTTTGCTTTCCATTGAATTCTATACCAGTAACTTCTATGATTAATGGTATAATACCATGACTAATTGATACCTGCAACATCGTTGTACTGTTTACTGGTTATTACAATGAATAGGCTGCAGCATCTTGTTTGAAAAGCGTTGCTGAAGTCACCTAATTAATTATAGCATGGAAATTTTAAATAATTAAATCAAAGAATAGGTAGAATCCTACATCGGTAAGTGTATGGCTTGTGTTCTCCTCAAAGTCCTGATTTCGTTTTCCATTGAATTCTATACCAGTAACTTCTATGATTAATGGTATAATACCATGACTAATTGATACCTGCAATTGAATGTCGATCCTGGAGTTGTTAAATTAATATTCTTACAAGAACTTAACTGTGTCGCAGGTTTGGTTCATGGGTGAATATTCCCATGTTTCAGCCGAGTTTGACAATGTAAGCAGATTCTTTCCACCTTATTTTCTTATTGTCAGATCTAAAAATTGTTAGCTTAAAATCTTTTGATCTCTGGAATTTGTGATGAAGTGTTCCCATGTCAGAACTTGTATCACTTGCGGGATATTACCTTGAAATAGATCTTTTGTATTTCTCAGTAGTGTACTTTGGCACTACTTTATTGCAGTAGCTTAAACTCTGAGTCCATCTTACTTCCCAGATGTCTCTATTACTTCTATTAATATATTTATCCTTTCTATTAGATTGTTTCAGTAGTGTTGGAAAATTATCCAAGGCCAAGAAAGGAAACTCAAGACTCAAATCAGAACAGGTGGGTGGAAGAAGTGCGCAAAGTTGAGGGCCATGTTTCTCCTTCCCCAGATGTCATTGCGAAGGTTCCCTCGTGGAGAATCATTGTGAATGAGAAAGGGGAACTAAATATTTCAAAGTTAATATTTTACACTGAACGTCAGGTGGATTTTTTCTTTTTCTGTATGTGGTGTCCTAAAGTGCATATTGATTTCCCTCGTGACAGGGAGGATGCAGAAAACCCATCATTTTGGTCCAGGATTTGCCTGCATAACATTGCCAAACTAGGTAAGGAGGCTACAACCACACGGAGAGTTTTGGAATCTTTATTCCGCTACTTTGATGACGACAATTTATGGCCTACTGAAACTGGAATTGCTTTACCTATTCTAAAGGATATGCAGCACACTGTGGATGCTTCAGGTTTGTAGTTACTCCCTTACCTATCAAAAGAGAAAAAAGAAAGGGAGAAGTTAGTCCTTTATTTTATCTTCTTTTTATTCTTTGGCACTCTCATTTGCTCTTTGTTATCTTTCATTTCAAAAATATTTCATTACTTTTGGTTCTACTCTTTGTAGATAACATTCATAATGCCTTTTTTCTCACTTTTTTTAATTTCTCATTCCCCCATTTAATTATGCAGGAGAGAATGCACATCATCTGCTGTCAATATTAGTCAAGCACCTAGATCACAAAAATGTTCTTAAACAACCTGAAATGCAGCTTGACATTGTTCAGGTTGTGACTTCGCTTGCTCAAACCACAAAGATTCATCATTCCATGGCTCTAGTCAGTGCAGTGACTGATATCATGAGGCACTTACGGAAAAGTATACATTATACGTTTGACGATGCAAAGCTGGGAGCCGAGTTAATAAAGTGGAACGAAAGTTTCCAGGAAGCAGTGGATGAATGCCTTGTGGAGTTATCAAATAAGGTGCAGTAAATCTGTCATTGGATTTGAATATCAAATAAGTTGCATTCTACGTAAATTCGTCAGAGCTGTCTTAACCAAACTTGTTGGTATTGATGAGCATTCAGAAGTCATGATTCTTTGTTTCCTTGACTGTTAGGTTGGAGATGCAGGACCTATTCTTGATGTGATGGCAGTAATGTTGGAGAACATCTCAAGTATCAAAGTGATAGCAAGAACTACTATTGCTGCTGTTTACCGTGCTTCTCAAATCATAGCTTCTATGCCAAATTTGTCATATCAATACAAAGTAAGGCTGATTAACATTTGAATTTGTTAGACTGTTATTTGCTTTCATAGCTTTTCCCGACGGATATTGAGTTAAGAATCTGACTTCTCTTTATATATTTAGGCATTCCCAGAGGCTTTATTTCATCAGTTACTCCCTGCTATGGTCCACCCTGATCATGACACACGAGTTGGAGCTCATCGAATCTTTTCTGTTGTCCTTGTTCCATCTTCTGTTTCCCCTCAGAAGATACCGGAGGACACCCACCTAAGGAAGGCAACAGATTTTTCAAGGGCACTCTCTAGAACTGTTTCCGTCTTCTCTTCTTCAGCTGCTTTTTTTGAAAAGCTAAGAGACCAGAGGTCTTCTTCAGCGGAGAATATTACCCTTGAGACGGAACAGAAAGATAACAACAGCGGGATGCTCAACAGAATAAAATCAACATATAGCGGTGTATATAACACGATAGGCTCTCCTGCACCTGTTGGACAGAGTACAAACAAACCAAGTAAGGAAGCGGTAGGTTCTGTAACCATCTTCACCATCTTAGTATTATACACTTGTTACTCATAGATTCCTTGGCATGATCAACTCTATTGGCTTTACATCATGGGACTTAATATCTGCTATACTTTACTACTCAAGCTTTTACCCTCTCTTTACATACTTGACAATTAAAATACTTGCACAGTTTGACGGCTGACCTGCTTAATCGTGACTATAGCTTATGTTGCTGCACACTCTTGAACATCCTCTGCTGAGAATGATTGGAAGCTTGCTTACAATAATAGGGACAAACAACAACCACAATGCCTCAACCCAAACCAAGTTGGGGTTGGCTATATAAATACTCAATATCCTGTCCATTCTATTTGGATCCATTTCATTCCAATACTCAGTAGTTTGTCTTATTTAAGACATACTAGGATTTCTCTAAAAATCGCGCACTTATCCTACACTAATATGCAAGTCTACGACAAACTAAAAGGAATCCTGGCAAAACATTGGACCTGGTGTACATGTACCAACATGACAAAGCCTTAATCCTAATTAGTTCGCATATTTTTATGTGAATCTTGCTTTTATCAGATTATGTATTTTGTTTAGTATCGAGAAATCCATGGTCTTTTGAGACAATTTTTATGTATTCCCCTCGTTTCAATTTATGTCCTATTTGACCATGCACGGAGTTTAAGAAAAGAAGGATGACTTTTGAAACTCATGGTCCTAATCATGCCATAACATTTGTGTGGCTATTAGATTTCTGAAATTTGTGACCCTAAACATGCCTTAACATTTGTATTGTTATAGAAGCTTATCATTAAGGGTAAAATAAGAAGTCAAATTGTTTCCAAGTTTAGAAAGGGGTCATTCTTTCCGAAACTGACAAGGAAGGAAATAGGTTCACCTAAACTAGGATGGAGGAGTTATATGATTTTAGGTCTGCCTCCTCACCTTTTAACACCTTTTATCATTTATTTGGAGGTCTCCGTAGTGCTACTTGTACCTTCTATCAAATGTAATAATTTATAATCTTTTCTAATTATGCATTCATCATAACAGCTGTATATTACGACACTCATATAGTGTATATGTTGAGCATTAGAGTTCAAACATTCATTCGCATTACACGAAAAAGTATCTAATCTTTTCTAATCGTGTATCCATCTTAACATCCATATATTCATAACACTCATATAGTGGATATGTTGGACATTGGACTTAGCCATTCAGTCTGATATCGCATTGCTGATATAACTGTTATATAAAACATGTCTTTAAATTTGGGATTGGAAGCTATACAATGTAGTAACGTTATTTGATTCTGTTTCATTTGACTTCACCAAGTAGTGAAAATTAATTTCCTCATGATCCTCAGGGTCCTATTTCTCTAAGACTCAGCAGCCACCAAATCGTACTCCTGCTCTCCTCACTATGGGTACAATCCATTTCTCCTGCAAATATGCCTGAGAATTATGAAGCCATTGCTCACACTTTTAGCCTGGTCTTGCTATTTTCTAGAGCAAAGGTAATTCGCTGAGGCAATTTTATATGTATCCGTATATCCTTTCCTATAGTCTCTTAATTAAAATTATCTCCATTGACTTGTGCAGCACTCATACCGTGAAGCTCTAGTGCAAAGTTTTCAGCTTGCATTTTCGTTAAGAAATGTCGCACTCGCTGAAGGAGGTAAAACTGCCACATCATATATGCTCTCTGTGGTGCGAAACTGCTTAAGATTTTACTTTCCTTTAATTCATTCCTCCATTATATTCTGAGAGGGGGTGGTAAGTAATTGTTTCATTGGAGCTTTAGGAACATGAGAACAAATATCACTTGCCACATTTCTTATGTCCCTAGTATCTTTCAAGTTAACGTGATCCATTTTTAATTGATTGAAGGTTTTTGGACTTACATTTCAATGTTGACTGAGAATTTCTCAGTTGGATATCCTAGTATACTAATCCCACTCTCTGCAAATTATCTTACTAAGTTTCTCTTACCTTTGAGTTTATAACATTTTCATCAAAGAGATTACTATTAACAAGATGAGAGAACCAAACACCTGAAAATAGGAAAGCGCTTAGTTCATACCAATTAAAGAGTTCATGTTGTCGTTGGTGTTTAATGGCAATGCTTAGACGCATGTTGCACACAATGGAGAAGCCAGAAATTTCTCCAAGGGTATTCAGACTTGAAAGAAGTAAAAAAAATTTCCGACAAAGGATGTTTAATATATGTTATATACATCTAAAATCTAATATTTTACTTATATACAATTGACCACCCTTAGCAAAAGGTGGCTTCGCCCCTGGCTGCACAGAGCTTCATTCGCTTTTACCTTTAAGGCAAAGACTTGTCAATGATGCAGTATTCTTTTAAGAGGCAAGAACTACTCAGTTACTGAAACTCTTGGCAATAACTCATGTGAGAATTCTCAGTGATCCTTCCTTATTGGGAAAATGGTTCAGCTTATCTGTTTTGAGTTTTTGTTTCCCCTCCTGCATGCTCCCTTGTACATTTTTTTTTTATTTCAAGGATCTTTAGATCAAAGTTCATATGATTTTTTTTTTCAGGGTCACTACCACCATCACGTAAAAGATCTCTGTTTGTGTTGGCGACATCAATGATTCTTTTCTCATCAAAGGCATATAATATACCTTCTCTCATTCAGTATATCAAGGCTACACTTTCAGATAAAACGGTTGGTAACCAATTCTTCACAAGCTTTATATGCATTTGTTCGCCTCTGTGGTCTTTGTTCTTTCTATTGCATGTCAACCTGGTTTCTACTAGCAGCTGAACTGATGAAAAACTACTTTTTGATGTAATATACTGTTCCTTTTCAGTATTATTATATTAATTTCTATTCGGGTCATAATACATGGGAATCCTTCATTGCATTTTTCAGGTTGATCCATTTTTACATTTGGTTGAAGATAGCAAACTACAAGCTGCTGATTCAAGTTCTGGTTATGGGAAAGTTATATATGGATCCAAAGAAGATGATAGTTCCGCTCAGAAATGTCTCTCGCAAATAAATATCACTGAAGAACAGTCAACGGAATCCTTGGTTTCTTTAATCCTGAAGAGCTTATCTAATCTACCAGATGTAAATATTTCGCTGCTGATTTTTACAACCATATAGTGGTTCCCTGGTTAAGCATTGATCCCTAATATAACTTATTTTGGCACGTAGTTTGAAGTGTCAGCTACAAGGGAAGAGTTGCTTAAGGAATTTTCACCAGATGATTCGGATTCCTTGGGGTCTCAGTTTTTCGCTGATGCTCGACATAGAGTTCAGCAGTCTAATTCAGTTGATGTAAGCATCTGGAGGGCGAAATTTATTTCGGGATACTCTTCTTTCCTCATTTTCTTTATTTGATCATCCTTTCTACTGTTGTGCAGCTGTCCTCAATATTAGACGATGATGGTCCCGATTTGTCTCAAAGCAGTTCCAAACAGAATGAACAATCCGCCATGGAAATTCCCAATCTGTTGAGTGTCAATCAACTTTTAGAATCTGTAAGTGGCTTTCGAATATAATGTTTCTTTAACCTATTATTTATACAAAAATAACTATGTCTCAATCCGAAGCAAGCAAGGGATATCCTCTCTGTCCATGCCGCTCCATTTAATCTCATCTTAGACCCATATTATACAATAATAATACTCCCTGCGTTTTAATTTATGGACGTAGTTTGTCTCAGTAGAGTTTAAGGAAAAAAAGAGAGACTTTTGAAACTTGTGATCTAAAAGCTTAAAGGGTAAAAGCTTTCAGGGGCTATACTTTTGTGTGGTTATAAAAATTTCTCATTAAGGGTAAAATCGGTAAAATGAAAAGTTTAAGGTTAAATTGTTTCCAAATATAGAAATATATCATTCTTTTTTAGACGGACTAATAAGAAAAGTGTATCACATAAATTGAAACGGAGGGAGTAATAATAATTTGTCTAACCTATTGCTTCTGCACTATGATCTCTGACAAAAACCTTTACATCTAGCTGTACTCATGAAATGTATTTCTTTTCTTTGTGTACATGTGGCTATTCTGCATTTCTCACCTGTAGCGAACTTGCATATTCTCATGCCTCCTTTCTGTGCTTATGAGAAAAACCAACCTCATCTGATGGCTCTTTAGTTCGTCTTGTCTTGACAAATATTTGTGGGGTACCACTTACTCCTTTGGCCGATATTTTTTAGTTTTCTATTTTGATCTGATCATCTAAAATTAACTTTGTCTGCTCCAAATGAAGGTTTTGGAGACGGCACATCAAGTAGGGAGAATATCTTTGAGCAATGAACCTGATTTTTCTTACAAAGAAATGACTCATCATTGTGAGACACTTTTAACGGGAAAACAACAAAGGATGTACAATTTGATGAATAGCCAACATCGACAAGATAGTGCACTGATCAGAATATCACAGAATTCCAGTGAACAGGACAAAGAAAGCTCTTCCCATAACCAGGTTGAGAATCAGGTCTCAGCAGTAGTTTTTCTTTTTTCTTTTTGGTTTTCTTTGGTTTCTATAAACTAACCATTTCTTTTTTCTCCTTTTCCCCACTCCCTTATTCATTTGCTTTTCCATATCTGTCCTACTTTGGCAAAACGAATAGTTGGGTTATATCTTTTATGTAAAACGGACTTACAGTAGATGCAGCGCTACAATTTTCCTGCTTTACATGATAACTCCAGCAGTTCAACTCTTGCATGACCATTCTGAAATGAGTTTCATTTATTGTTGATATTTAGGACTGATTTTACAAGTTAAACTTATACACTTTAACAGTTAGAACTCCTCTTACCTTGCATTTCTAGACTTGTTTACATGCTGTAATCTCCTTTATAAGGTTCAAGTTATACTCCGATAACTTGTACAGTATCACATTTAATCCACGTTGATCTTAAACTTACTCTTCACTACTTTATAGGGGCAGGTTAAAAACCAACTCGTAGATCAGAAAGTGGCCAATGTTTCTCAAAAACCATCACCCCTAACTGTCGACTGGCATTGTGGTGCTCAATGTCAAAGTAATCGGGAGACGTTCAGACTACCAGCATCAAGTCCGTATGACAATTTTTTGAAAGCTGCAGGATGGTAGATAGCAATAGGAGTCATACCGAACAGAAAAGGTTGAGATAATTCCCCTCCTGAATCCTGATGGCAGGGTGACTTTGTACGGCTAAAGCCTTATACAGAGCGCTTTCTGCTACTGAGAATCGGAAGATCCTTGTGCAACGCCCGGCACAGAAAGGAAGTCGGCGCCAGGGCTGTAGATAACATAGTTTGTAACTCATACACATCAAAATTGTTCATTCTTTTGTTCTTTATTGTATTATGAGGTGAACTATTACTATACTGGAGGCCGAGAGGAGGCGCGTATTGCAGATATTCCTCTCTGAAGATTTGAAGAGTTTTGGCAAAGATGTTAGGTTTTGCTGTCCTAACCAATGCCCTTTACTGTGTATAAGATCGAATGTAGCTTTTCCTCTTCTCTTTTTAGTGATTTCAGATGGAGATATGCTCCCCTCTCTGGTATGCAGACACTTGTATTTGAAATGAAAATAACACTTTGATTTATTTAATTTTTTTTTTATTTATGTTATCTACTCTTATTTTATTTTGGTTGTATGAGTTTGAGTTTAAAGAAAGAAATGAGGATTCATATTGTCTGCCCAACTTTGTTTGAGATTGAGGCATAGTAATTATTGTTTTATAGTATTAAGTTATGAGATATGAACTGTTATACTGTACTTTTGAACATTACAACCCCAGGGCCGTACGTTCGAGTCACCAAATGAGCATTAGCTCCAATAAAAGGGAATCAAAAAAAGAAATAGTGTACTTTTGTACATATGATATTTACATCAATCCAATAAATACATGACATGTGTCTTTATACTCCATTACATAAACTAAACACTGAGTGGGAGTAAAATCCACCAACCATGTATACTCATCAATGAGCTGCAATCATGAATAACATTACTACCTATGATTGGAAATTCTTTTCATGGCTTTAATTCGTCACTCTGCTAACCTGATTTATGTGTCTTAATTTAATTCGGCGCAAAGTTTAAGAATCTTTGTGCTTTTAAAGACTTAAACTAAAAGGTGTATAACATATTAATAATACCATTAAATTTTGCGATCTTAAACATATCATGTCATTCATACAAAAGGAGTTAAAATAAGAATGTTGGAATTAAAAGCTACTAAATATAGAAAGGACGCTTTTTAGAATTACACATAAATTGAAAACACACAAAATAAATAAGAAATTAAGAAAAGAGATTTTTTTCTTCCTATACAATATTTGAAACTTATCTACTAAAATTGTCCTAATTTTATATATTACCCGTCCTAAACAAGGATTACTTATAAATTATATACATTACACCTTAAAAGGCGCCCAATCCATTATTAGTGCCTTAATTTAGGGGATTCTTTGCTTGAAAAAAGGCATAACTAAAGGGAAGAATGCCGTTAACCACGTTTGAGTATCTGATGGTGGCAATAGCAGCTCCCATCATCGGAAAAGTGTAGGTCCGAAATATACAATCCTAGATCGTGCTGAGTTGTTGGAATAACTTGAGTGATTGGCAAGATTGGCTTGAACATCAAGTGGGTTATGAGCCTCGGAACGATAAACTTTGGCTACAAAATGCCTGAACCAGTCACAAATTAAATTCGGTATTGAACTCTTTGAAGGTGATCGGCTTTTCCATTGGATGGCTCTGTTGAAACATTGTACTATTGTCCAAAGTTGGATGAAAATCCTCCTCGATGATGAGCAGTAAAGAGTTTTTAGTATTCAGATATTTGACTCTCCACCATTGACAGCCACTAAAAAGTTTTGAAGCTTTGAATTCGAATTTGGGTTTTCAAAAACCATTATTTGTTTGGACCGGATGTTGTTGCAAACAATTGGGAATATTATTTTGAAAATCCAAATTCGAATTCAAAGCTTCAAAGCTTTTCAACGGTGGAGAGTTAAACACCTTCAAAATTTATTGATTGACAATTTCAATTTAAACACCAATCGTGCAACATGAAAGAAAATTGCTAAGTTAAAACTCTATAGTAAATTGAAATTCATTAATAATATATACAACATGAAAGGATAAAAATAGAGGACATCAGAGGAAGAAAAATTAGGGAAAGAACAGAGAACGAGAGATAGAGAGTGACGGAGAAAGAGAGAGCGCAAGAGGGAGAGAGAATAAGGATGAGAAATAATTGATTCCTTATTCGATTTCTGATATAAAAAGATTATTCATTTAATTCCTAAAGTGTATATAATTGATAAATTATATATGTCTGCGTAATTAAATCAAAAATTGAGCAGGAAGGATAATAAAATTTCAAAAGTACATGAGGTAAAGGCCCAAAAAGGCCTTATAAAGGCCCAAAACCTGATCTCGAAATCCATTCCTAAAAACGACAGCGCCGCCACGACCAAACGACATGATGTTACAAAATAAACGTCAAACGCTGTCGTTCTTTAACCTCTAAAAACCCTTCTCAAAAGTACAACTCCAAAACATTTTAGCGTAGAAGAAAATTTTCATACCTGTCCAATCTCCTCTATTCCTTCATCACTTCACGGTGAGCACCCACCCACCCCTTACTCCCCCTACCCCCGGTTCATTACTTTTTTTCCCCTCTCTAATACGTGTAGATTTATTGAAAATCCTGTGCCACCATGTTTGTTACTGCTTGAGATGAATTTTACATTTAAGGTATTTGATTTAATGCTTATTAGAGACAAAATAACATTTTTACGTGCGGTTATACGGTTTAGATTAATGGGTTTATTCTTGTTTCCTTTATATCGAAGCCACGGTTGAATGATTGAATTTATTAATTTTTGACCCATTATTTGTGTGATTTGAAGGGTTTGGCTTAATGGGTCAACTTCTGTTTGGTTTGTATCGTAGCCAAGCTTGATTCTTAGCATGGATATTGTATGCAGAGGGGGATCTAATGAATAAGCTACAGGTTCATATGAAAAATCCAGCAGCTTTAGCTTAGAATGTGATATTGTACAAGTTATCGGAATATAACTTGAATCTTATAAGGGAGATTAAAATCTAAGTGTAAACAGTAGATTTTGAACCCACTAAATTTGATGTGATGTGGTAGAATTCCGAAGTCAGAACCGATAAAATTCAAATCTTTGATCCATCTTTGATCCGCCTCTGATTTTATGGTATAGTTTAATGCATTCTGAAGGGCTCTGTTTGATTAATTTTATTAGTTTTAATGTTATTTGTGGGATTTGATTAGTTAGGATTAATGGGTCATCATTCCTTTTGTTCCCGTATCAACTGATTGATGTACACGTGGATAAAAGAGAAATGCATCAAATGATGTGTATAAGGAAGATTGGATTAATGGGTAATTGCCTTTTTTCATACCAAAGCGATTTCAATGAACGAAGTATTATGGAAGTGATTGTCTCCTTGATTTGAGGAAATGGAATAGTGTTAATAGAAGCTAGTTGCTTCTTTTTCTGATCTCTTTGTGATTTGGTGTAGATATTTGTGTTATTCAAAAAGAAGCTTCACCATTACATGTTTGAATTAGCCAAAATTGGTAGCACCCTTTTATCCTATCATATCTTGAATAGTATATTTTGGTTGTAGAACATATACAGTCAAACCTCTCTATAACAGTTTCTCTATGTAACAGTCATCCTCTATAAGAGCCAAGTTCTTTCAGAACCGTTTTTTATGTTATGTTATAATATATGTCCTTCCTCTATAATAACATTTCACTATAGCAGCCAAAAAATATTGTAACAAACGAAGTTGTTATAGAGAGATTTATGGGAGCTTTGCGAAATTTTAAGATGGATTAAGATATTGATTTGGAAGGAACTGTTCATCTAGTTGTATAGTGTAGACACTCAGATTTGATATTGAAAATGAACCTTATAACAAAAACAAAAGGATGTAGAACCTCTCAAAGAATGTTCGAATTCTGCTGATGGTGGTATATTTGAAATATATGAAGAGCTATGAACTCCTGAAAGTTCTTGCAGCATATCGTTGGTGTATTTGGGGAAAAATGTGAAGACACTTTGGTCTGTGCATATGTGTCTTATTATCTTCTTTATCCTTTTTTCTTTTTCCCCTCTTTCATGTGGTACTCAGTTGATTGCTAATGGCTTGCTGACGTGAACTAATTTAGTGTTGGTGATGAGTTCCATTCTTTATTCTAGAATTGATTTATGATATGTTTTAGTGGAAGAAGAGGGTTAATAGGCAGTACGCAATGTCCCTCTACCTTTCAGGAACTAAAATGGGAAAGATACACAACATACTTGTCTTAATATTTTCAGCCCATCCCGTAGGTCTGGTCGAAAGAGGAAATAAAGGTCTTCTTTCCTTTCACTTGTACCGAGTATCTTGTACCGAAGGATATATATTCTTTTTCTTAGGCTTGTAATATAACTGCTTATTTTCCTTCACACTACCCTTTGCCTTGCATTTCTAACAAACATTTTGTTAGAGTAAGACCAAATAAAATAGTTCAGTTTGAAGGTTTGAAGTTTGTAGCTGTATGTATGTGTCTTTATAGATTTAAATGGTACATTTTACGGTAGGCTACTGAATCACGTAGAAGCGCTCAATATTATTCATATGTACCTTGAGAAAATCTGTACGCATACTTCATTGCATCGGAAATCACATGATGGTTGCAGAAAGATTAAACAAATGCTGTATCTTGAGATACTAATTTTTATATCTTGAGATAATCTTTAAATTATACATCATTGCTTCCGAAGCCTCATGATGGTTTTAGGAAGATCTATACGAGCTGTCTTGAGATGCTATTTATATAACTGAATGCTTTTATGTTCTTACAGAGAAAAATTTGTTTTCTTGGTGGTTTTAGGTTACCTTCCAGTTTTAGGAGCTCGAAGATGGCTACCAAGTACATCGTTGGTGCTACTGTTGCATCCTTTGCAGTTGCATATGTTTGTGATACTGTTATTTCTGACGGGAAACTGTTTGGAGGCAAGTTCTTGTTCCTTTTGTTAGTTCTTTGATCATGAAATTGCCTGTGCTGTGCTGACAGTTACTTGTTGCATCTCGAAACAGGTACTACTCCAAGCACCGTTGCCAACAAAGATTGGTGGAAAGAAACAGACAAGAAATTCCAGGCATGGCCTCGCACTGCCGGTCCCCCAATCGTCATGAATCCCATCAGCCGACAGAATTATATTGTTAAGTCTTGATTGAGGAAGTTCAGTTGTGTTGTTTTTGTCTCTGTCAGAAAATAATTCATTTGAAATTGAACCATTTTTTTGTTTGAGCAAAGGATTTGCTCTGATACTGTATTCAGACAATTCCAAGTCATTTATCTCTCTTTCCCTAGGGTTGACATGTTATAATAAATTCTTTGTTCAGTTTGTGCACCCATGCGTATCCCCTTTTCATATAATGGATCGGCTTGTGAGGGATATATGATAAACTCTGCTCAATTGAGCTGCTTTTTGCTATGGCAATTGTATGTCAATTCTTGGCTTTTTGCACTACTTTGTTTGATCATATACTATTAAGTGTTTACTTTCTTGATTTGCTGAAGTACCTCACAGCTGCAAACCTCTGTTTTATGTTATAACTGCTGCACTTAACATAAAACAAAGTGAAGGTATTTCTTTATTAGTTGATCTCATTATATAAAATATTAAACTATATATTTACAAATTGTATGTGAAGTGTCATTTTTCAGCATCTTTTATTAAAAATTTCGGAAATTAATGAAATCGTGGAAACAACCTTCTCCAGATAAGACTGACCCTTGTGGTCCGGTCCGAGCCTAGTACATTGGGTTGTCTTTTTTTTTTTTTTTTAAAAAGTTAATGAAAATTTTAATCAAAGAAAAGAAAATATTATTGGAGTTTGAAAAGGTAATAGAGAATTGAAAAAGGACTAAATTTCCTAGTTATTCATTGAATAGACGTATTATCTAACATGTGAAATGCATAATTATTGTTATATTGAGGGTGTGTTTGGTATGAAGGAAAATGTTTTCATGGAAAATAAGTGGTTTTCTTACTTTTTTTTTTTGTTTGGTTGGTGAGTGAAAAACTTTTTCCGGAAAATATTTTTTAGTATGTGGTTAGAGAGTAGAAAATATTTTTTTATGGTACTCTCCTCACCCCCTTTCCCTCAAGTCCACATGTTTCCCTGCACCCCTCCCCTTCCAAATACCCAATGTTTTCAGGACTCTATTTTCTTCAAGAATTTAACAATTCTTCTAAAATCACACAAACCCAAAGGAACTAATGTGACGCTTTTTACGCAAAAATAACGTTGAAATTTGTGCTCCATAGCTAAAAAAATATACTCTTTTTTGGTTGAAAAATCAAGTACTCTTTCTACAACATGAAAATAAAGTACTCATTTTATTGAAATAAAAGAAAATACTTTTTCTACGTCATGAAAAAATACTCATTCTGTTGAAATGAAAAAAAATACTCTTTACTTTTTCTACATCATGAAAAGAAAATATTCTTTTAGTTAAAATGAAAGAAAATACTTTTTACTTCATCGTTTTGTTGAAATGAAAGAAAATACTTTTCTACATCAAGAAAAGAAAGTAATTTTTTTGTTAACATAAAAAAGATACTTTTTTATGTCATGAAAAGAAAATACTCATTTGTTGAAATGAAAAAATAATCTATCTATAACATAAAAAGAAAGTACTATTAATAATATTTATATTTAAAGTGGGAGTAAGGGTGGAGGGTGGGAGGGGGTGGGATCCGTAGGTGGGGGGTGTAGGGGTGAGTTGGTGGGGTTGGTAGGGATGGGAAATAGGGTAGATAAGGTTGAAGAAGACTTCTGAAAAATATTTTCCCTTTTTTTGATAGGGAAAGTATTTTCCTTCAATTGGCGGAAAATGAGTTAGATAAGAAAAATATTTTCCAAAACATTTAAGCCAACCAAACATGGAAAAATTGAAAAATATTTTTCGAAAAAAAATATTTTCCCTCGTACCAAACACACCCTAAATTAATAATATATCTTGTATGCTTTTATATATGACCTCTAATTCAGAGTTTGAAATACATGTAATGACCAACTTAAACCCTCCATCGTTTTCATTCTATTGACTGCATAATTGGGTTATAGTCCAAAATTACCTATTAGAATCTATCATATCTGTCCTTTTTTTTTCTCCAGAATTTAGCAAAAGCCAAAATAATTTATTACACTCAAGTTATTAAACTCTTTTCTACAATGAAAAAGTCACTTTAACTTTGTTTAAGTATCACAGAAAGCCACTAAATAATTTTTATTAGTAACAAATAAGTCACTCAACTTTAATTAAATCTCAGTAAAAATCACTAAACTATTACCTTCATTTATTTTCTTCAAGTGACTTTGATATATAGATAATTTTCTTTTGCAAAAAATAATTTAGAGATTTTGATACAGTAAAGTGAAACTTGAACAACCCATGAACTTAATCCCACTTCCACCGCACGGTTCGGAGAGCACTGAATTAGAATGAGAGGTTTACCACCACATCATTGCATGCAAGGGGAGCTCGCTCGATTTGCAGATTGGTCTGACTTGTAATTCACTTCTGACCCCGTGTTCGATAGCCCGACCGTAGTGATGTTAATTGTGGTTACATTCATAAGTAGCTTGGTCCATCTTTATTCCATTTCATATATGTCTGAGGATCCGCATAGCCCTCGATTTATGTGTTATTTATCCATTCCTACTTTTTTTATGCCAATGTTGGTGACTGGAGATAACTCTCTTCAATTATTCCTGGGATGGGAGGGAGTAGGTCTTGCTTCATATTTGTTAATTCATTTCTGGTTTACACGACTTCAGGCAGATAAAGCAGCTATAAAAGCTATGCACACCTTTTTTAGCCAAACTAAACTATGGCCTTCCGTTAGGTCCTGGGTTCGAGTCACGCTGGAGGGGAAGTGTGAAAACACTATAGATCCTCCTAATTTGGTAGAGGTTAAAAAAAAAATATCCATGAAAATAACAATGACTCGATAAAGAAAATGAAAAAGAGAGAAACAACAAAAGTTTGGACCATTTTATCTACAGTATCCTTTTACAAATAAAGAGAACCACAACATGTACTTCTCCAACAAAGGCTTCTTCTAAATGAATGAATTTGACTCATTCGCATTATTTACACTTTTAAGTTATTTAAATGATAATTTTATATATATATTTTATAAATATTTTTACGACGTTCATACATAAAATTAAACTCTTAAAAAATGAACTATTTAAACTCTTAAAAAATGAACTAATAACTTAAAAATAATAAAAATTTATTTGCTACGACATATTAGAATATACTGTAAAAGTTCGTTACACTCATTAAATGCAACCTAAAAAAGACCAAACAAAAGCCATTTGGCTTTAAGTGGTACAAAGTGATAACTATGCAATGAAACCAAATGTGGCTTTAAATTTGGTCTTGCCAAAACAAAGAAGAAGAAAAGCAGAATAAGAATCTAGAAATGGAGGAGAAAAATAATAGAAGTTCAAAGCTGGTTTGTGTTACAGGTGGTGCAGGATATATTGCTTCTTTTCTGGTGAAGAAACTTTTGGCAAAAGGGTACACAGTTCATGCTACACTCAGAAACTTGGGTATGTAATCTTCATTTTGCATTTTTATTCCTGAATTGTACTCTTGGTGGAATGGACGAGATCCTGGAATTTTAACCAGAGGTCTCGAGTTTGATTCCAAAGCCGAGAGTCTATCGGAAACAGCTTCTTTATCTCACACAAGTTAGGGGCACAGTATGTGTACACCCAACCTTCCCCAGCCTGGAAACACAATGAGTATGTTGTTGTTGTTCTTGTTGTATTGAGTTTGATACTTGCCAATGGAAAAATTTCTCCTCCCCCGACCCCACCTATGGGTTCACATCGGATATGTTGTTGTTGTTGTTGAATTAAACTTGGTTTATGGAAAATAGTCTCTCTACTTCACACAAGCTAGGGGTAAGGTATGCGTGCACCCTACCCTCCCCAGGTCCAACCTGTGGAAACATAATGAGTATGTTGTTCGTTTTTCTTGTTGTATCGAGTTCGATTCTTGCGAATGGAAATTTCTCCTCCCCCGACCCCACCTATAAGTTCACATTAGATATGTCCCCACCTATAAGTTCACATTAGATATGTTGTTGTTGTTGTTGTTGTTGTTGTTGTATCGAGTTCTAGTAAGGAAAGCTTCTCCCCTTTAACGTGCCTATTAGGCGCGAATCTACATTAAACAGGGTTAATCTTGAAATTGAAAAAAAGAATAACAAAATTTTGATGATTTTGCAGAGGATAAATCAAAAGTAGGCTTGTTGAAGAGCTTCCCCAATGCAGAGGAAAGATTGAAGTTATTTCAAGCTGATATCTATAGACCAGAAGAGTTTGAGCAAGCAATTCAAGGCTGTGAATTTGTTTTCCATGTTGCCACTCCCGTATTACACACTGAGGGATTTCAGGTACCCATTTCATTTTCTTTTTGATAATGTTGTTGTTCGAGTCAACTTGTACGTTCCTCGATAACTTTACCAAGTTCTTAGTACTTTCCATCAGTGTATGTATGTATTTTTATTTTCTATTCTAACAGTGGTGTTCGAATCAATTTACGTGCACCTCAACTATTTCACCTCATATTTGTTACCATTCACTAGCACATAAACATTTTATATTTTTTTGAAACAGTAGAGTTAGGCTGTGGTGAAGTCAGGAATTTCGCTAAGGATGTTCAAGAACTAATATATATGAATAAGAAGGAATTTTTTATTTATATATGCAGTATATTTTTTTTTTTACATACGTCGTATCATTTTTCGATGAAGGGTGTTCAACCGACCATCCTTTATCGTATGTGGCAACTGGAGTTAGGTTAAGCATGCCGAGCACCCGATCCCCCACGGGTCTCACCTATTACATTGATTGTTAGGCTCCACCCTTAGTGCTCGTCCGAGCTATATTCGACGAAGGGTGATCAACTTAACATTCCTAGCCGAAAATTTATATTGTATATATAGTTTAATATTAATTTTTATACATATGTAGTAAAATCTTGAATTTGACTGAGTTATTTATTTTTGTGGGTTTTGAATGTAACAGTATAAGAATAAGGTAGACGCAACAGTTGCTTCAGTGAAGACTATTGGAAAGGCTTGTATAAAGAGTGGGACAGTGAGAAGGCTTATTTATACAGGATCTGTGCTTTCTGCTTCACCATTGAAGGATGATGGCAATGGTTTCAAGGAATTGATGGATGAAACATGTTGGACACCTCTCAATACCCACTTTGCTTTTGGTGATGATTTTGTTAGGGTAAATATTTCTTTCTCATTATCTTTCCTTTTCAATTGCGATCAAAGATAACATTAAAAATATGTTTTAAAAAAACAAGTTTTGTGTACTATATAAAACAAGAGAAATGACGGGGAGCCTTGGAGCAATGGTAAAGTTTGTCTCTATGTGACCTATAGGTCATGCTTTTGAGCCGTAAAAATAGTAACTAATGCTTGCATTTGGGTAGGCCGTCTACATCACACCTCTTAAAGTGCGACCTTTTCTCAAATCCTTCATGAACGCGAAATGCTTTGTGCACCGGGCTGCTCATAAAATTATAGAAATGGCAAACGAGATGGGGTGGAGCAGGTGAAGTTTACTCTTCAAATTTTTAACAAGCACTATCTCGTCTCGCTTGCCTAGACTTTTTTCGGAAGAATTAACCTAAATAGGATCATAATTTTAATCCCAAAGTTCTATAGCACGATAGAAAGGTGTACACTTACTTTATTGACCACTAGAATATATCCTTGGGCGCCTAATTGTTGAAACATAATATAATTAGGTAATTAAAAGTGTCCTCTCTTTTAACGATTAAACTTTTAGGAAATTATGTACTATAGAAGCTAAAAAGTCATGAGTTTAACTCGCTGCCACCCAAAAAAAATAAAAAAAAAAAGCGTTTTTGACCCATGAAAAAGAATCAGATTCACACATGAAAATAACATTTTCTTTTTGAATGTTATAGGAGTATGTGGAAGCAAAGACAATGGCTGAGCAAGAAATCTTGAACTTAAGCAAAAATGGTTTTGAGGTTGTGAGCTTAGGTTGTGGTCTTGTGGGTGGAGATACACTCTTGTCAAATATTTCAGCAACCATGGCTATTATATTATCAGTTGTAACTGGTGATGAAATTTCTTACCAGCAACTCAAGTTCATAGAAGAAGTTGATGGAAAAGTTCCAATTGTACACATTGAAGATGTTTGTGAAGCTCATATTTTTGGTGTGGAAACTGCTTCTATGAATGGTCGTTTCTTGTGTGCTAGCTCTTTCGTTTCTTCTGCAGAAATTGCCAGTTATTACAAAGAAAAATTCCCAGAGTTTCATATCAACCAAAGGTAATTAGAACTCTGTCTTTCATTTCAACTTTCTTTCATTTGATGTAGTAGTTCTGTTGTTGCTACTGTCTGTTTATTGCTTCATTTTCACTTCTCTTGAGCCGAGCATCTTTCGGAAACAGCTTTTCTACCGTCATAAGGTAGGGGTAAGGTCTGCATATACTTTATCCTCCCCAAACCCCACTTGTGGGATTTCACTAGGTTTGTTGTTGTTGTCGTAGTAGTAGTTCTTGAATTTTCTTTGTGCAACAACAACAACAACAAAAAACCAGTATAATACCACAATGTGGGGTCTGGGGGTAGAGTGTACGCAGAACTTACCCCTACCTTATGACTGAGGATTCCGATAGACCCCAGCTCAAGTTAAAAGAGAAAAAGAAGCAAACACAATAAGTTGGAACAACGAGATAATGTGATAGAATAATTGAAGCGAAAGAAGCGATATATAGTCGAAGAAATCTACTGATAATAAGGTATGAAAATACGAGATTAGTACTAATGCTAACGACATGTAAAGGAGACTTGAATTTTCTTTGTGCATGCTTGGTATTTGAAGGCCATAGAATAAGTAAAACAAGAGTTTAACTAATATGCACTTAGAACGTAAAATGTTTTACATTGTTAGTTCAGTTAAAAGTCAGTCACAGTTAACTTTTATAGCGACCATGGAATTGTAACCTTCTTTAACATAGCAAGCTTTATAGCTCCAACCTAGTCAGCGGACTTTGACGCCCTTTGTATAGGTTGGGTTGCTGGATACGAGGAAAGTCTGCCCTTTATATAGGTTGGGTTGCTGGATACGAGATCCTCGTAGTAGGCTGGACTAAGATCCAGCGCCTTTTCTTATTCGCAAACTCTTCATCTTGTGTGCTGCCTTCTCTAAGTATGAGCAGGCAGTGTCAATATATTCTTCTCAAGCTTTTGCCAGGAAGTCCAATTAGCTCGTCTCTGGCAATTTATGCCTTCTTGTTATAGTTGGAAACTACAATGATAGTTTAAACTTTCTTTACACTATTGGTGTGTCTATAAGTTTTAAACTTTCTTTACACTATTGGTGTGTCTATAAGATTGTAAAAGTAGACTCAAGTGCTCACTTTTATATATTTGAAGGATAATTTCTGCTAATGGTGATTATTTTATAAATTTTTTTCATTTCTTCACATTAAACAGGTACTTTGATGATCCAAAGAGAGAAGTGAAGTGGGGATCAAAGATGCTTATGGACAAGGGTTTTGTGTATAAAAAAGATATGAAGAATATATTGGATGATAATATTAACCGTGCTAAGGAAATTGGAGTTCTCAACCTGCCATCATCTGCTTAATGGGAGCTTTAACTTCCATATATGGAAAATACTGATGCGTAACCAGCGTTTGTACTAAATCATATCAACTTATCATGGTTTGTACGCTCTGTTGTATTCTGTGCACACTATGTTCTAAGTACACATTGAAGAAGGGCTAGAAAAATGACTTAGCTTCTATGCACGGTTCGAAACTTGGTGGATGATGGATCCGCTCCTCTACCCTTCTCCATTTAAATAACAAGCTTTTGTGTGCGCCAGAGTTCGAACCCATGATATGCGCCTTAACCACGCTTCATGTTGGGCTCTTACCTGCTAGATTACTTATGCAAACTCTTTGCCCACAAAGGCCAAATCTAGCTTCTTGGGATGGGAAGTAGCAGTATTTTGGCCTTATCCTAGAACTTGAACCAACAGATACAACAAACAACAACTACGTCTCAGTAAACAAAGTTGGGATCAGCGATATGAATCCTTACTTATTTCTTTAAGCTCAACTCATATCATCCTCATGCCAAAATAAACTAATAGTAGTAGTAAAAATAAGTTAAACTTGCACCAACAGATGTTTTGCTAAAATAAAGAACAAACTAAAGTTCTTTCTTTCATAACATGGTGTAGGCCAGTTTGACTGCACCTCGACTATTCCACCCCTAGTACCTACTACCTCCCACCAGGTACCAGATAACCTTGTCCACTAAGACTTAGGCAGATAAGAAGAAATCGACTACTGCTTTTTTTTTCTCTGCTAGGATTTGAAGAACAAACTAGTATTCTCATAACATATCAGCTAGAAACAAAAGCAGTTACAACAACAATAACAAACCCAGTGAAATCCTACTAGTGGGGTCTGGGAAGTTTAGTGTGTACGCATACCTTACTCCTACCTTATAAAGGTAGAGAGGTTGTTTCCGAAAGACCCTCAGCTCAAGAACTATAAACAAAAGCAGTTAAAGGCCTTATACAGTGAGTTACTTATCTCTTAATATTAAAGGCACAAAATAGAAAGTGAGTCGCATGTTGAATAGGTGTTTCAACTACGATTGAATCTATACTTAATTTGGAAGCAATGTACCAGAAAAGAGGACAGGAAAAGGAAGCTAAATGCTATTTGCAAACATATCATCCTAGTGAGATATTGAATCTGTTTCACCAACATTTACATGTTTTCGAGAAAGAGAACTCTTGATCAAATGATTGAAGCCCCAGCAGAAAACAGTAAGACCATCAGTAAACCAGCTATCAGCAACCAGTATATAGAGTTCGACCATTCCGCCCTCTCAACTAAGTATGTCTTACACTTGCATTTTCACGGGTGCATTTATATGAAGGAACAAAATCAAGACATACATTGATGTTGCGAACTTCATTTAGCTTTCTGTGATTTCTTGCAGCATTTCTACCACCTTCTTCATCTTTGGTCGTTTTGCTGGTGTCACGTCAGTGCACAACAACGCGACCTTTAGCGCTGCTAACATTTCCTTTCTCCAAGAAAATGAAATGGTGCTGAGCCTTGCATCGAGTATCTGCTCTGGTGTTTCCCCCCTCGCAGGTGCACCATGTACCCATTTAACCAAATCTATTCCTTCACCAAAATCTTCATCAACAGGTAGTCGGGTGGTAAGGATCTCGAGCAAAACAACCCCATAGCTGTAAACATTCCCAGGAGCTGTTACTTGCATTGTATATGCATACTCTGTTAACGAAGAAAAAAAAACTAGTTAATACCAGAGGTATAATCTCTACAAACGAAAAAAGAGAACGACAAGTATGTGTTCGAATAATAGAATACCTGGGGGAATATATCCAAATGAGCCGGCAACAGCACTGATACTTGCAGTTCCTCTAGATGGATCTAGAAGCCTAGATATTTCAACTTCACTAACCAAAGGCCTGAAATTAGAATCGAGAAGCACATTCCCCGAAGAAATGTCAAGATGGATGATGGCAACATGATGCAGGAATGCCAATCCTTCTGCAACTCCAACGGCAATGGCAAATCTTGTTGGCCAGTCCGGTTTATATTCAGGTTCCTGGCTAGAGTTATGAAGATATTGAGCCAACGTCCCGTTGGCATAATATTGATGCAACAGAAGAACGACGTCTTCATAGATTCCAAACCCAACAGGCCTAGCCAGATTATCATGAACGAGCTTACTAAGCTTTTCAAGCTCTCTGATCATCTTACTCTGGTGATGAATTATAGTTCTGTCCATAGACTTTAACTTCTTCACCGACAATATCATCCCGGAAGGCATGTCTGCTCTATAGATAGTGCTGAAAGTACCAACACTAATCTTATTTGAGTCTTTAATGACTGCTTTTACGACTGCATCAAAATCAATAGCTTGCTTTAGATTGTCAACAAAGACATTTCCCGCTAGTATCACTGGTTTGCTAGAAATTTCCTCAATGGTAATTCCAGCTTCCTTGGCAGCTGCTTTCTCTTGATTTTCCCTCATCATGAACAGCAAAACAACCACTGTAACAGATACAAAAACTGCCAAACCAGAACCAATAACAGCCAAAATGATTCGGTAAGAGACCTTGTGACCGTAAATGCTGTGGTCATAACCATTTAGATTTCCGCAACCACCACTCAAAGGATCACCACACAGCCCTTTGTTTCCAAGAAAGCTTGAACTAGGACTTTTCTGAAATGGTGCAAAAGTAGGTATTGGTCCAGTGAATCGATTGCTTGAAAAATTAACCTCTATCAAACTCTGCATTCCCTTCAATGCCGACGGAATATTCCCAGATAGCTGATTATCAGAGACATCCAAAGAAACCAACTTGTCAAGTTTTCCTAAATCCTGAGGCAATTGACCATGGAGATGATTATGACTCAAATTCAGTGCAATCTGCAAGTTTTCCATACGACCAATCTCTGGAGGAATACTTCCGGTAATGTTATTACTCCCCATTTGCAACTCAAGTAATTTTACACAGTTCCCCATCTCATGAGGTATCTCCCCTCTAATTAAGTTCTCCCCCAACAGCAAATATTGCAATCTTGAGGTATTGCATATATCCGCTGGTATAGTGCCATTGAACTTGTTGTTGCTAAAGTCAAGCTTATTGAGATTCTTGCACTTAAGAACTGAAGTTGGAATTTCACCATAGAGGTTATTACCAGAAACAATCAATTCTTGAAGATTGTTGAGCTCACCAAACTCAGGAGGAATAGTTCCATAAAACTCATTCGAAGCTAAATTAAGCAGTGTGAGATTAGAACACTTGGCAAACTCTGCCACAATTTCACCAGATAAACTGTTACTATCTGCTTCAAAATAAGTAAGACTACTAATATTCCCAATTGATTTAGGGATGCCACCAATCAACTTGTTCTTCCCAATTCTAATACTTGAAAGGCTTTTGCAATTCCCTATTGACTCAGGAATAGTTCCATTCAACTTATTCTGAGTCAAAACCAGAAATTCAAGATTCCCATTAGCACAAATGCTCTTAGGAATAGTACCTTCAAGCTGATTTGAATGCAAGTTCAATAAAGAAAGCTCAGAGTTTAAGCCTAAGTTAAATGGAATATCACCGCTAAACTCATTCTCATAAGCTGCAAGAACCTTAAGATTGGTCAAATTACCAACCCAAAATGGAATAGAACCATTTAAACTGTTTGTGGATATTTGAAAATCTTGCAAATTTTCCAACCCCTCAAGCTCATTAGGTAGAACTCCAGTAAGCCAATTGTTTGAAAGGTTCAATGCCTTAAGGTTTTTAAGCTTACCTAATTCACTAGGAATTGAGTTTCCAAACTTATTAAAAGACAAATCAAGATACTGAAGCATAAACAAATTCCCAAATGATAGTGGAATTGAACCTTGGAAATTATTATGAGAAAGGTCTAGCCATTTAAGTGCTTTGAGCTCAGATATTAGAGTCACATTACCTTGTAATCTAAAACCAGAAAGATCAAGTCTTTCTACCATTGAATTGTTTGAGCTGCAACTAATGCCAGCCCAAGAGCAAAAATCAGTTGTGTTCACACTCCACCCTGGTATTAATAGCTCTTTCGCAATTGCTTCCACTACATTCTGATCATGAAAAACTAATTGGGAATTCCCAAGTAGAAATCTTGATAACAACACTACAAACACAGTTGTTAACAAGCTCAAATGTGCCATTTTTGGGGGGGGTTTTCCCTTCAAGAAACCACCTTTTCTTCAACTTCTTTCTTTCCCCTCTAAAACAACCAAATGGAACAATCAAGAAGCCATTACTGAGGAAAATGGGGCTTTAGAGACAAAAAGATTGAGTCTTGAAATGCACAAGAAAGCTCAAAATTGCCATTTGGGGGGGGGGGGGTATATAAGAAAACACTCTTTCTTCAATTTCTCTTCTTCTTTTTTCTTCCTTTGCCCTCTAAAGCAACAATTAAGAAGCCATTCATGAAGAAAAAGGGGCTTTAGAGACAACAAAATTGAGTCTTGAAATGCACAACAAAGCTCAAAATTGGCTCAAAATTGGCTCAAAATTGACATTTTTGGGTTTTTTTTTTTATATATATATATATATATATATACAAGAAAACACTCTTTCTTCAATTTCTCTTCTTTTTTTTCCTTAGCCCTCTAAAGCAACAATCAAGAAGCCATTAATGAAGAAAAAGGGGCTTTAGAGACAAAAAGATTGAGTCTTGAAATGCTCAAGAAATGTACTATTTGTATTTGGAGTTAGTTTTACCATTTGAGGAATCTTGAAAATGGAACATAACCAAAAATTCTGGAAAGCCCTTAAATTTAGGAAATAAAATGTACCAACTAAGAAAAACCCATGTCAGAAATGAAAAAACACTGTGTGTGTGTGTAGAAGAAGAAAACAAACAAACTTTCAAACACCAAAAAACAAAGGGACACAGAAAACCTGGGACTAAGCTAGAGTAGCTGAGCTGCAAACAATATTTAAGAGTATAAAAAAGCAAGTGACTAATTGTTAGTGTAGTACTAAGTTGCAGAAAAACAAAATTTGGAGTAGATTAAGGTTGCAGAGAAAAAAAAAAAGGGATTTTCAAAGGACAAAACATGGAGCTAGACTGTGGGGAGGGAAAGGGCACAACGTTGATTATGTAACTGATTTTCACGGGGCCAGGTGTTTTTGTATGTGTGTGTGTGTTTTATGTCTGTTGTGTTTTTTGCTCTGAATAGAGAAAAAGAGAAAAAGAGTGACATAAAAAGAGTGAAAGTGTTGGATTTCTGAAAAAAAGGTTAAAAGAGAAATCTGTGAGCAGTACTCCCTCCGTTCACTTTTACTCGCCAGAATTAATTTTACACGCCCTTTAAAAAATATTAATAATTATAATATATATATTTTATCATATAACTCCTAATAATAATAGTTTTTCAAAAAAAATTAAAAAATAAATAGTTAATTATAAAAGTAAAACAAAAGGGAAAAAATTATCTTTATTTTGATTTGTTAATAAAGACAAGTAAAAGTGAAAATATATTTTTATTATAACGAACACGTAAAAGTAGACGGACGGAGTACTAACAGAGGGATCAACTCAAGCAAGTAATATTTTTTTTAATCATCCAATATTCGAAGTTCACTGATTTTATTAATTTGAATTCGCACCAGGTAAGTTAATTATGGGGATAAGACCTTTACAAACCATTTATTCAATTCAAAACCTTCAACCTATAGTTGGTAGTTGACACAAGTAGTAAAAACTCAACAAGAAATGAGGAGTCATGAGTCAATGAAACTGTTTAAGTCTACTGTAACTGTTAGTCTGCCTCCTTAGCTGGTTACACATTTTTCTTCTTTTTCCAGTTAGGACAACAGTGTGCTGAGTTTTTCTTGTTTGAAATTGAGGATAAAGATGTTCAATCCTTATAAAGGAATTGTAATGGTTCTGATAAGTGAGGCTTGCTCAGTTGTAAAAGCACCTCTACCCACGACCGTTAGGTTCTGGGTTCGAGTTACGCCGGAGGGGAAGTGTGGAAACACTATAGATCCTCCTAATTTTGGGAGGGGTTTAAAAAAAAAAAAGAATTATAATGGTTATGTATTATAGATGGCCAAATTCATAGACAGCCTTCTAACATATCCTCTTCATTACTGTTCTACTGTTTAAACCTGCTGAAAATCGTTTTTCTTGAGCCGAGGGTCTTATGGAAATAATTTCTCTACTTCCACAAGGTAGGGACAAGGTCTGTGTAAATTTTTCCTCCCCATATGCCACGATATGATATTACACCGGGTATGATGTGTTGTGTTTGTAAATACATAGGCAGTCCCTCAAATATAACACGAAATTTCATTTTGACACTTTAACTTAGCTAAGTTCAATTTGAACACTTTATGTACACTTATAATGTGTTTTTAAATTTTTTTATAGTAATCCGTAAAAAGATTAGTATGCGAGAACTTTATACGCATAAAAAGGTTGTCTATGTATTTAGCCTAGATTTCAATAATATGGACGAAATTCATTATTTGTATTTCATTCTCTAGTGGGGTGCGGCCCACTAAAGTGTCTATGTGACTACTTTATGTATTGCATCAGGATAAGGTGCATACATCATAATCTTGTGAGATGCGACCTTTTCCAGATCTTTTGTGAACGCGGAATACATTATATACTGGTCTGCCCTTCGTCTATTTATTTTCTAGTGTATGAAAAAGTTAGACCAAACCAACTTGCTATGGGTACACAGATTTTTTACAAAAATCATATGCTAGTATTACTATAGACTATAGTATTATTATATTCAATATTTCCAAGGGGTAGGGGGCTGGTTTGAGTGGTGGGGGGAAGAGTTTGTGAAAAGGGGAATTCTATTTGACACTTTGCCAGGGGGTCAGAATAGAGCAGAGACAGTACAATAATTCTTGAAGTAGATACACCTAAAGCTGATCTGGTAATTGATAGTCCAATGCTTGTCTTCTTATTTATTTATTTATTTTATTTTATGGGTTTTCCACCCAAATATTCATTATTCACTTTAATATCCGACTGATTTAAATTCAAATTCAAGTTAAAATTTTTTACTTTAGAGGTAAATATTCTTTATCAAAGGCGATTTTATACCTAAGACTTGAACCTGAGACAGCTGGTTAAGACTAAAAGAGTATTTAATCGCTCCACCACTACTTTTACTAGTAAAAAAAAGTTTTGATAATCACGTAATTTTCTTGCTGGTGTTATTGTTTCTTGGCTTCTTCACTATTGTTTTTTTTTTTTTTTTCATGACTTTGTACATGTATGATTGAAGGACTGAATTTCCATTTACACATTTGAATTTGAAAGTGAATTGAATTATTTCACAATGTGTATGGACCTACAAATTAGGAAAGAAAAGGTTTGTGGGACACATAAATAATATTCTCACAGACAAGTAGGGTCTTAACATGTCTCTATGATATTAGGGTTACCCCCTCTCACAAAAACAAAAAAGAAAAAAGAAAAAAATATATAAATAAAATAAAATAAACACCATATATTCCTCTACACTTAATTAAAAATTTCGAGTATAGATTTGAAATTAACAAACATATAAATACAAAACAATTCCTCCTTTAAATGATTTTACATAATGCGAATCCGTGGAGTGCATTAGCTGTGATATACTCTATTAACAGAACAGCCACTCTTCGTATTGGCTAACATGATCTGGCTCCAGGCCAAAGTGATGAAAAGGCGAACGGTCGTATATCGTAATATAATATAAAAAGGTCCATGAGAGAAAGCCTGATGTCGAATTCCAAAAACCAGCGAGAGGTTCCCCACTCTTCTTTGATCCGTCTTAGGACGGAGTGGAAGCCTCGACCTGAGCGGAAGTGCGATGTGTCTGGAAACTCGAGATCGTAAATGGATTCGAGTACCATTCTGATCGCCTCTTGCATGATCCTTTCTATAGGTAGAACTATTAATCAATACGATCCTGCGAAGAGTTATACAAAACAAAGTATGTCACATTTGCTTTTCAAATTTTTTTTTTATAATCATGAGGTTTGGAAAGCCAAAAAAAAAAAAAAGGGTAGAAAATAAAAGAGTTTCACATACATTCAGCAGAAAATTTGCAGAAATCATGGAATTGGCACTTTGCATATGACAATGATGATATCTCTTTTATCATTGTCAACATACTTTAATTGTTTCATGACAGCTTTTGTAGCATACCCCTTTGCAAATTAATTAATTAATTAATTAAAATAATTATATACTATATACATTTTCCTTATATATAAGTATACATAACTTATAAAAAAAATTAGTCAATAAAATAATTCAGCTTTTAAAAGCCGGAACTTTTGATTAATTAGCCCCTCCTGTTAGGTTAAAGTTCAGCACTAATATGCTAATCCAATTTTACAAGTTTCCTAAGTGATAAATGGACTTTGTCAGACTTCAAATCCCACCGATGTGGGACAACTTAACACACCCCCTCACGCCCAGGCCTGCACTCTGGAGCGTGGACAATATAAATGGGTGCCCAACATCGGTATGGGCCTGGTTCTGATACCATAATAAATGGACCTTGGGCCTAACTCAATCCCAAAAGCTAGCTTATGAGATGAGGATTGCCCAAGACCATATAAGAAGACCAAAGACCTCAATTGCCACCGATGTGGGACATTTCAACACTAAGATATTAAGTAATTATTAGATTAGTGTGCGGATTAATTTTTTGTAATTAAATTACTGTTGTACTTTAATTAGAAGAGCACCAATTCGAAGATTATGGATTTAAGCTCATGCAACCCAACGAATTCATGAGTATGTCAATTCATCTTTTCATTTTGAAAAGTGAAAAGGATATTATCATTTTTAGCCCGTGTCAGAAATTATTTATATTTGATTATCAAAAAAAGTATATAAAATTTATATAATTTTTGTATATAACAAATCGAATATATAGATATACAAAAACTATACAAATTTTATATATTTTTCAGCTATTATTTTTATAGCGGCTATACAGAACAAAATCTTGAATTCCCAAGTTTCCTTTGCCAATAGACCAATCAATGATGCTCTATCGGAAACAAGATTCAGCCGCTACAAGCCAAGCCCACGGCGAAGCACTCCTAAGGCTTAGGAGCTAGGTTTAGTGACTGGAGCGGACTTCTATTCTATATATGTCTCCTTCTGTTACTATTATATAACCTCCTCGAAGTAAGGAACGGTATCAAAGTTATTCATGTATTATCTGAAATTGCTTAATTTTTCCTGTCATTAAAATTTTGGTATAATAAAATTTTAATTTTTCGCTTGTCCCCTTAAACTATAATCAAATTTTGAAGGATAAATTTAAACTTAGAACTTGTTTGCTATCTCTGTACTACATAGACTAGAACAACCAAATCCCATGTTCTTAGTTCTTACTATACTTTTTCAAAGACAAAAAGGACTAAAGACCATGACTCCACTCTCAATTCTTACCACCAATAACATGTGCAGTAGTCATGGTGTATGTGGCCACTTTTGTCCTTTCTTTTAATAACAGTAGTATTCGGGTCGGCTTGAGTATACTTTGACTATTTCATCGGATATTTACTATCTTCGACTAATAAAAGTATCGGGTAATTTGATCCATTACAATTTAAACAAATGAAAAAAATTATTTGGTATCTTTTATTGTTGCTCGGATTTGGAAATTGGCCTTTAATTATTATATAAACCGACTTCAGTGACCGATAGATCATCCGCTTCGATTTTCTAGTATTGTGCATTATTTTTGCTTGTTGCTATTACTATTGATGTTGCTATTGTTTTCTTCCATCTATTTTTCTGGTTCATTCATTGTTGATATAATGTTCCTGGCCTTATTATTAATATTTACTTGTTTCTATTCTTCCTCTCGAACCGTCTATCTCTCCAAGATAAGCGTAAGGTCTACGTACACATTATCCTTCCTAAACATCACTTCTACTAGGTTGTTGTTATTGTTGTATTGACCGCTAGATCATGCATGCCCTTTTACCTATTTCTCTTCAAGATAATCCATGCTAACCCCCCCCCCCCCC
>MCJB01019634.1:114158-262342 GCA_002018475.1 Nicotiana obtusifolia | reverse complement strand
TCTTACATTATGTTTCCTGTCTTACATACTCAGTACATTATCCGTACTGACGTCCTTTATTTGTGGACGCTGCATGTCGTGCTGCAGGTCCGGACTGACAGATAGACGAGGCTCCCCCACTACAGTAGGTTGTCCAGTTCAGCGGATATTGGCGAGATCCATCCTTCGGACTTGCCACAGTCTTGGTATGCATTTTGTTATAAGCATTTTGGGCACGTCGGGGCCCTGTTCCGACGTAGGGTACATTATGTACGTTTTTGTAGAAGCTCATAGACAAGTGTCAATTTATGCATAGACAAGTAATGGGTTGGCTTATGTACAGTTGAATTGCCTTGTCGGCAAACGTATATATTTTATTTTATGGTTTTGCATTTTAGCCTTATGGGCCATATTATGTATATAAGTATGTTCGTATCATGGCATGACGTCTCGGTTCATTATAATTATTATTCGAGATTATATGCATATGACAAGCCTTATAGATAATAAGGAAAGTTAGATGAAGGGTACGCCGGCGCCCGTTGAGTAGGGTCCGGTGCCGGTCGCGGCCCTCCAGCTTGGGTCGTGACAGTTAACCCTCTCAATGGGGGACTTTATCCCACAAACCTCGGCTTTGCCTTGGAATGTGTCCCTACACCAGCACGTGTAGTTTCATCATAACGAACTCAACGTTCGAACCAATCTCGGTGGTCTCCACTAGTAACCCCCATAATATTTGACATATCAAAAATAGATTCATAGAATAATTGCCTCAAAAGATCTTTTTTTATCAAATCATGATTTTCATAGCCAATCCAGACCATTTGAACAAAATCAAATGAATAACATTTTTCATGTTAAAGCCTTTAGCAATTAGCATCAATCTTAAGGTACAACAAATGCTTCCTTTGCTGAAATATCAAATGATAAACTTTTTCATGAAAATATATATCTAGCGCTCAAGCATTTTATACTCTTACCAACAAATAAGTTTCGATAAAACTTATAAGAATTTCCTTAAATATCATTTTGCCAACAAGTTTTGAAAACAAGATTTTTATAAATTTACATGACACTTCATAAGCAATAATTTAGAAACACATGGTGACATCTTTTTCGCTTGTCCCCACAAGTGCAGACGCACATTTACAAATAACACAATGTATCAACTTATGACATGCTTTTAAAGAGAATCCCTCAAAAAGAGTAAGTCTTAATCAACTTACCTCAACATTCAAGATCCAAAAATACTACAATGCTCCAATTGATTAAAATGCCCAAATATTGCCCACAATTCAGTATCTACCATTAGATATCCCAACTACTTCAAACTAAATACGAAAAGATTCATAAATATCCATTTAGGCTTCACAATTCGACGACAAGCCTTCAACCATCCCAAATTATCCATTAGGCTCACCCATTAGCCTATTCAATTCCATTCTTATGATTTAATACTCATTTAGAGTCATTAATAATACTATGTTAATTACCCAACATCATCAGTCACTATTCATTGTCTTCTCCAACAAAATCCTAGGTTCAAGAACATTCATTTGAAGAACTAGTGTTGTATCTTATCCAAATGGTGATTTCCTATTCAATTCATTCATCAATTAAGATTAAGTCTATTGGAATGATTAAAAACTCAAAACAATTCCATTTATATCAATTCATCACTATTCATCTTCTTCTTTGCTCAAAATATCATTTTCAAGACCCACCCTTAAGGTTCATACAATTTCCCATTACAACTTCAAATCAAACTCATAAACATGCTACTCATACTCCACTATGACATATATATGAAGCTCAAGTGAAGGGATTATCTCTTGGTGGAAGAATCTCACTTTTCCTCTTTTTGATGTTCTTGAAGATTCAACCCATTTTCTATGGATTTGATCCATAGTAATGTTAGTGTTACTACTAAATGATGTAGTATGATCATCCTTGTATCAAAATAACTCACCTTGAAGTGTATCTATTGTGGAAGTGCTCCTCCTTCTCTCTAGAAATCCATTCCAAGTTGAAGAACTAACTATTTCTCTCTCTAAACCCCTTCTACACTTTAAAAATAGGTCTGATAGGTGCATAGCCCCCTGCATAGGCTACGCACAAAGGCTAAGCAAGGTGGCCTTCCATTTCTTTTTAGTTGGCAGCTGCTGGATTTGCCCACGCACGGTGCGTAGGCTACGCTACTATGCTGTGTAGGCTACGCAAGACTCGTGTAGCTGTTCTGCTATCCTTTAGTAAAAAAATCATAACCTCTTGTAGAAAGCTCCAAATGACAAATGGTTTAAAGCGTTAGAAACCAGACACATATACCTTTCATTTGATAGGTCATAAACTATATAACACCTCATATCTGGAGTGCGAACTCACTTGAAACTTTACCCCATCATATAATTTCCAACTTGACATAGGCTTAGGGCTCTTCTTAGACCACAAGCCATTCTTAATGCATCTCATGAATATATTATCAGGATCAATTGATATTCTTCATATTATCAGTCTTGTTTATACCGGAATTACTATAATTAGCACCCGTCAATCTTCTTAATGGTCTTAAAACACTTCAAAATTTTTTGGGGTGTTACATTCTCCCCACTTAAGAACATTCGTTCTCAAATGTATTGCAAGAACTTATTAGGAACGGTATTATCCTCCTTTCACCTTAACCATCATTCTTAATCATTCCTGACTTCATATGGATCTTAGATGTTCTTCCAAAATTTTAACTTCCTTAAGGCCCCAAAATTTGGCTAACTTTCCAATTTCTTAAATTCTCGGCAGAGTAGCCCCTGTAACTGGGGCTATCCAAAAATTCTCGGCAGAGTAGCCCCTGTAACTGGGGCTATCCAAAAATTCAACTATCCAGAACAAGCCCCCACATGGGCACCAATTTCAACACAAATCAACAACCAAATATCTATAGCACAATATGATGTCTAGGCCCCACACAGCCGCACATAGATACTCAACGCACCACAACAAACTATCTAGGACTCATACGCCCACACATACATCCTCAATGTATTACAATAAAATATATAAGCCCTACATGGCCGCGTATATACCAGAATTGCATCAAATACTTCTTTACAATTTAAGACAATTGCATATCTATGCTTCCCTCATTACAACACCAGTTACTCTATATTGTAACATATATTACTACCATCCATATTTGTATTCTCTTTTATTATGTATACACCAAGTCGCACGTGAAAGAGTATTTCTTGAATACATTAAAATCCTTCTTCTTCGTTCAAAGACTTAATATATTTACATCAAATTACTTCTATGCATAGTTTGTCATCGTAGGACTCTTGATTCTCTAGTTACCAAATCCTTCTATTGTGTTCTCTTATTCCATCCGAAAACTAACAATATATTTATCTTACTTAGGATTCATCACGTGGGTGATTTAGGATTCATCACGTGGGTGATTTATACCTCCACTGGTAGTTGTAAATTTTGAGTTTTCTTTAGATCTCAATTTGATAAACACCATAGCTAACAAGTTCACTACACAAATATTCATTTCACTTCCTCCTTGTAGAGCAATTTTACCATCCATTCTCGAACATTAGTGTACATGTCTCTATTTTCTTAACCTTAACTAACTCATAGATACCTTCCTGTCCTTTGTGATATTTCTCTACCATAAATTCATATTGTATTTGCTATTATGCCTATCATAGGATTATTACCATGGATTATAGGCTTCCAACTCCCAAGTGACAATGCTATTAGGATATACTTGCACCTTTTAGTTCTCTTTTTCTCTTCTGATCCCGTGCTTCTTGCTGGAGCATATTGTTTTAATTTGCAAAAGTATTTCGTATTTCGGAATACGCATAGTATAACCTTTTCTTGCCTCATTTCATGCCAAGTGTTCACATACTTTATCCACATTTATAACCTTCATTTGTTCTACTAAGTCCAGCATATGACCAAAGTACTTCCTTATTTTCACCCTTGCTTGAATTTAATTCAATTGACACATGCTCCAAAGTTATAAGAATATATTCAAGTAGCCCATTACATATTTGACCATTAGATAGTATGTTTTAATAACCCCAATGCTGAACACTGTAATTATTGCTCATGATAAGCATGTGATCCCTATGCCAGCACTGTATGACAATTTTACTCATTTCATTAGGAATCTTATCTAAGATTTTTTCTTAACCTTTCTTTTATGAATAAAAATTTCATTAAGGTGACTTCTACTTGCTCTGATGCTCCCCCACTTAAGCGTAAAACTCAAATCTAAAGCTCGAACCTGATACTCGAAGATCTTAATAAATTCTTACCCCGTTCCATCTAATTATACACACGCCCATATACTACAACAAGTTATTTATTCCCCAACTCGAAATCATAATTCACCATTCAAATTTTTCATGAAGCCTTGACTTCTAATTTTTTGTAATTACACTTAGTAGTACCTACTATCAAGACAATAGAAGAAAAATGGCTATGCTCACCAAGGATTTCTTTGCCCCTTCTCGTACCCAAGTATCATGGCACTTCTAGCTGCAACTCATATTGCCAAGTATCATCTCTTCCTGTACTTACAACAATAATAAAGTTAGCATATCACTTTTCGTGCACATTTTACTTATAAAAATATTATTCTAACATTTTGCCTTTCAGTCCATGCTCAAATATATTTCTAGTAAATACAACTGCATAACTTTGATATAACTTTTCATAACATACACTATTTTCATAATGCTAAAGGTAAGAAATGTGCTATCTTCTTCATGACATCATCATAACCTAATTTTTTTTTATTATAGTCAATATCACACCTTCACATCATCATTCATCATGCAATTAATATTACCTCCTTGTTTCCACATTATTCATGGATTCTACTTGTGAGTACTCAATCATTAGTATGATAATTACCTTCATATCTCGAGGTATCTTCAATCTCTTTGCTGTAGATAACATGCTAGGATTTGTGAGCCATCACTACGTAGCCTTGGATCACTCGTAACTCATCAACTTCACACATGTACCATTATCGTTTGCAAGCTCTTGAGTCTTAAACTACATGTGCAATATTCATAATCTGCTCAAAGCTCTAATTTGGCCCGATACATCATTTCAAATATTTATTCCTCTTAAATATTAAGGTTCCATCAAACTAACAAGTTAACAGCTCCACTTGACACATTTAGAGGTGCTTTGGAGCTTACCTTCGAAAATTCTTAATTTCCACCATTCAAAAGGACAAAACAAGGCCTATACCACTTAGACAAACTCAAGATTATTGTTCCACATCACTTCACCTCCTTTGGCAACTTATTCACTTCTTAATTTCTTCTAAGGTTACACATTTTGTGCATATCATGCATTAATACTTTTCACTTACACATTTAAGTCCACATACCTCAGTGTGCATCATTAAAGATTGACTTCATTTGTATCACATTTGACATATGGGAGGTATTCAAAGTTCACCTACCCTTTTTTTTTTGCATATGACATGCTTCAAATACCCTCAAATTGTGCCCCCACATGGAACTTTATTTCTTATAAGTTACATCATCACATGAGCCACTACTATGAGGAGATCTTACCAAGTCAAGAGTCTCCCAATTTCTTGTGAGAGTAAGGGTCATCTCTTGCATTTTTCCTTGTTCATCTTTCTAAAAATCATGAAGGTTTCCATACATCCTCTTTTCTAAATGGTACTTTTAATCATTCTTGGTGTTATCCCAAATAGATCCTCATCTTTATGAATTACAAGGTGCTCGGTACAAACTTGATTAATTCACATTCTCTTACCAATTCGATTCTTGTCATTCCTCGACATCACATCACGGTACATTGAGGTATTACCTTCCTATTTATCTAGTAACCATTGTGTTTCTTTTTTATTTATTTATTCCTTTGTTGTACTAGTAAACAATGATTGTCATAGCAAATGGTTGTCCTAATACCTTGATCTACAATTTAAAAACATTCCATCATAGGCATTACCCATTTTTTTTCAACCTTCACTACAAAAGTTCCATGTGGGGGCACAAGTTCTCAGAATTCAGCTTATGATTCTTGTTCACCACAGTTATACATCTTGAATGTATCAATTTTAAATATGTTCTCAACCTTAACCCATTATACAATTCATTAATGGATAGTCTGATCCTTCCCAACTATTTTTCAAGCAATATGTGTAATACCTTGAACCTTGAGCTTTGTGCTCGTCACTTCTGTATCTACCACGTCTGGTAGTCAATACGCTTGAGAACCATGTCTTTTAGTTCAGGCACAATGCACGATCTAGAGTGAGAAAAAAATAAAACTCCCTAAATGTCCTTGTAACCTCCCCGATATAAGTGTGGACGGCAACACACCGATAAGAGGGACTCTACTTGACATGGCTCCATAGATTTCCTAGGACTCGACTTAGAACCTAGTGCTCTAATACCAAATTTGTCACGACCCAAATCCACGTGACCGGCACACGGCACACTATCCGACCCGAGCGAACCAACCCATATGATACACCCAAACCATATGCATGAACAAGAATTTAACTACGAAAGCTCTTTGAAAATTTTATATATTTTCAAATTAAACCATGGAACAATTTTCCAATTCACAATCATACATGAAGCCTCTCCTAATCATAACCATGAGACTAAGTAGAATAAATATCTTTTCATGTATATAACCATTACATTTCACAACTATCTATGGAGCCTCTATACCAATGAATAGAACCAAACACTTGGGCTAATGCCCGATTAACATAAATTAAGAAAATAACATGATATCTACCACAAAATAGGAACGGTGCCTTGCCATATACCTCAAGAAGAGAGTCATTCTAGCCCTGTCTGTATGCCACGTACCACACCTCATCCTGAAACATGTAAAGCAAGTGGGGCCCTGGAGGGGGGGCCCTAAGGGCTGAGTACACAACAACGGTACTCAATAAGTGTCATAAACTCTCTCTAACTCAAGTTCCTGGGACAAGATTTTACAAACATTATGCAACTAATATTGGACATAAAGTGTTAAAGAGTTAAATAAATCATGCTCTTTATCATTTTCAATAAAAGACAAGTGAAATATAAGTCATACTATAAAGTTTTGAACATATCTATCAACTCAAGATTTTAATAGAAATCATATAAAACCATTTCAATCTCATTAAGTCATCAAAATCATTTTTGGCTCCTTAGGCCTAAACATAAGAAAGTTCTCTTTTACCTTTCACCAGGAATACTATACCGACACCGACATAATGAACAAATACTAGATGATCATCCTAGAAACAAGTATTTGATCCTACTTGTCTGGGCCGCTTCCCGCAGTGTCGTACGAGTCTACTTAACCTCATTACTTTACGTAATGATCGTTTACCCTCTCAATGGGGGACTTTATCCCACAAACCTCGGCTTTGCCTTGGAATGTGTCCCTACATCAGCACATGTAGTTTCATCATAAGGAACTCAACATTCGAACCAATCTCTGTGGTCTCCACTAGTAACCCCCACAATATTTGACATATCAAAAATAGATTCATAGCATAATTGCCTCAAAAGATCTTTTTTTATCAAATCATGATTTTCATAGCCAATCCAGACCATTTGAACAAAATCAAATGAATAACATTTTTCATGTTAAAGCCTTTAGCAATTAGCATCAATCTTAAGGTACAACAAATGCTTCCTTTGCTAAAATATCAAATGATAAACTTTTTCATGAAAATATATATCTAGCACTCAAGCATTTTATACTCTTACCAACAAATAAGTTTTGATAAAACTTATAAGAATTTCCTTAAATATCATTTTGCCAACAAGTTTTGAAAACAAGATTTTTATAAATTTACATGACACTTCATAAGCAATAATTTAGAAACACATGGTGACATCTTTTTCGCTTGTCCCCACAAGTGCGGACGCACATTTACAAATAACACAATGTATCAACTTATGACATGCTTTTAAAGAGAATCCCTCAAAAAGAGTAAGTCTTAATCAACTTACCTCAACATTCAAGATCCAAAAATACTACAATGCTCCAATTGATTAAAATGCCCAAATATTACCCACAATTCAGTATCTACCATTAGATATCCCAACTACTTCAAACCAAATACGAAAAGATTCATAAATATCCATTTAGGCTTCATATTTCGACGACAAGCCTTCAACCATCCCAATTATCCATTAGGCTCACCCATTAGCCTATTCAATTCCATTCTTATGATTTAATACTCATTAGAGCCATTAATAATACTACGTTAATTACCCAACATCATCAGTCACTATTCATTGTCTTCTCCAACAAAATCCTAGGTTCAAGAACATTCATTTAAAGAACTAGTGTTTAATCTTATCCAAATGGTGATTCCCTATTCAATTCATTCATCAATTAAGATTAAGTCTATTGGAATCATTAAAAACTCAAAACAATTCCATTTATATCAATTCATCACTATTCACCTTCTTCTTTGCCCAAAATATCATTTTCAAGACCCACCCTTAAGGTTCATACAATATCCCATTACAACTTCAAATAAAACTCATAAAAATGCTACTCATATTCCACTATGACATATATATGAAGCTCAAGTGAAGGGATTATCTCTTGGTGGAAGAATCTCACTTTTCCTCTTTTTGGTGTTCTTGAAGATTCAACCCATTTTCTATGGATTTGATCCACAATAATGTTAGTGTTACTACTAAATGATGTAGTATGATCATCCTTGTATCAAAATAACTCACCTTGAAGTGTATCTATGGTGGAAGTGCTCCTCCTTCTCTCTAGAAATCCATTCCAAGTTGAAGAACTAACTATCTCTCTCTCTAAACCCCTTATTTCTACACTTTAAAAATGGGTCTGATGGGTGCATAGCCTTCGGCATAGACTTCGCACAAAGGCTATGCAAGGTGGCCTTCCATTCCTCTTCAATTGGCAGCTGCTGGATTTTCCTACGCACGGTGCGTCGGCTACGCTACTATGCTGCATAGGCTATGCAAGACTCGCGTAGCTGTTCTGCTAACCTTTAGTAAAAGGTCATAACTTCTTGTAGAAATCTCCAAATGACAAACGGTTTGAAGCATTAGAAACTAGACACATATACCTTTCATTGAATAGGTCACACACCATATAATACCTCATATCTTGAGAGTTATACTCGTTTGAAATTAGGTATTATGCGTACTCACTTGAATCTTTACCCCGTCATATAATTTTCAACTTGACTTAGCCTTAGGGCTCTTCTTATACCATAAACCATTCTTAATGCATCTTATGTATATATTATCATGATAAATTGATATCCTTCATATTATTAGTCTTGTTTATATCTGAATGACTATAATTAACACCCGTCAATCTTCTTAATGGTCTTAAAACACTTCGAAATTTTCCGGGGTCTTACAAAACTCAACGAGTTTAACTTGGGATTTGAGGAACAAGTACATAGACTACTTGAAGACCGAAAAATTGCCTTCGGATCCCAAAGATCGAGAGCCCTGCGTACCAAAGCTGCCAGATTTAGCTTGGTGCCCGCTAGCCAGATCCTTGGGAGCAGCTGAGACAGAATAGGCCTTGAGATAAGTTCACGAAGGCACTTGCGGGAATCATTTGGGGATAGAATTTTTGGTTCGGAAGCTAATTAGGGCCAGCTATTCCTAGACTTAAATGGAGAAAGATGCGAAGGACTTCGTACCGAAATGCGACGACTGCCAGAGACATGCCCCGATGATCCATCAACCGGGAGAAATGTTCCACTTGATATTGTCCCCGTGGCCATTTATGAAATGGGCAATGGACATCATCGGTCCCCTACTATGGGCACCCGGTAAAGCTCAATTCATACTATTCATGACCGATTATTTTTCCAATTGGGGCGAGGCTCAAGCATTCAAAAATGTCCGGGAGAAAGAAGTTATTGACTTCATCTGGGACCACATAATATGTTGATTTGGTATACCGACCAAGATTGTTTGCGATAATGGAAAATAATTCGTCAGCAGCAAGGTAAATAAATTTTTCGAAGATAACAAGATCAATAAGATACTATCAACACCTAATCACCCTAGTGGGAATGGGCAGGCAAAATCATCAAATAAGACCATACGACAAAACCTGAAAAAGAGATTTACCTATGCAAAAGGGAAGTAAAAGGAGATCCTACTGAAGTCCTTTGGGCATACCATATGACCTCATAATATAGCATCGGGGCCACCCCCTTTTCATTGGTCTACGGAGCCGAAGCCTTAATACCAATCGAGGTGGGTGAACCGAGCCTCAGGTTCCAATATGCGACAGAAGAGCCAAACGGCGAGGCCATGATCACGAGCTTGGAACTATTGGATGAAAGGCGGGAGGCCTCCCTAGTCCGGTTGGCCGCCCAAAAATAGCAAATATAAAGGTATTGCAACCGAAGAGCCAACCTCTGACACTTTCAAGTCGGGGACTTGGTGTTGAGAAAAGTAACATTACACACCAGGAACCCGAACAAAGGCTCGGAGACTTCCGAAGTCCATAAACAGAAAGTAAGACCTTTACGAAAATTCAAAACCTATTAAAAGGTTACCCTCGGCAAAAACATCGCCTCAAAATACTTAAGCATCTTAAAAACCTTCAGTCTCACCGAGGGTTCGACGCCACAAGTAAACTAAAGTGGCATCAAAGTCTGCTGACGCCACAAGTAAACCAAAGTCGCATCGATGTTTTATTTTATTCTAAGGCATCAAAAATGATACGCAAGTAGAAATTGCAAAAAGATGCTAAAAAAGTAAAGACGCCATATTGCCAGAAAGGGAAAATTTTCATGTATATTCCAAAATATATTTACAAAGGTCCGATAGAACGGCCTCGAAGAAAACAAAAAAAAATACATAAGAGAAAATAAAAAACTGGAAAAAATACTAAGGCATCTACGCCTAGTCTTCACCGGAGCCCGACTCATCGCCAGAATCGTCGGAGCTCTCGGAGCCCTCAGAACCCTCTGAGCCTTCGAGACCCTTAGGCTCGTAGAGCTCCTTTGCTTCTCCCTCGAGCCTCATAGCTTGTTCGATCTCGGACGATAAGTCAAAACCTCGAGCCCAAGGGCATCCCATTCCGAGACGACCAAGCTCAGCTATGCCCGCAGATCATCATTCAGTTAAGACCATTTATCAACTCCGCCTTTGCAGATTCTTTCTTTGAAGCCAGCAGGTCCATCCTACCCTTCTACCCTTCGGCCATGGCCTTGACCTCGTCCATCTCGGCCCAAAGCTGGTCGATTAGGTCTATCTTTCGTTGAACCTGCGAAGTTGTGTCGTTAGTCACTACGACTAGCTGCTTATTTTTAGCCTCAAAGATCATTACCTTCTCAACCAGGTCGGCATGTTCCCACTTCAGGGTCGAGGCCTCCTTCTGAGCTTTTTCCAACTCGGCCCATAGAATTGGGAGGTCTTTAAGGGCCTCGTCCTGCTACTCACTAAGAGCCTTGTACATATCCTTCTTCCGGACCTGCTCTTTGAGCTCGAACTCGAGTTGGCTAACCTCCAATCGGTACTAGAGGAAGCTTTTATGATGAAGCATTGAAGCCTGAAAAATAATAAATTTAGTAAAGGACATCAAAGTCTAAAGAAATATTCACAAAGGGATACAAGGGTTGGTGCCTTACCCGGTTCGGTGCCTGTAGCGCCTCATTGAAGAGGCTCGACGTGCCTACCTCATTCATCTTGGTCTGGTCCTCATCGATCACCAGGCATCGGAGGTAGCTAGCTACGCCCACGGCGCAGACAAGACCTGAGCACGAGTGCAAAACACAACACAAAATTATTGCTCGCTAGTCAAAGATAGTATAGTTTAATTATCATCTCCACCAGAATTGGATTTAAACAGTGTTCGAATAATCTTCAGTTGATTACTGTCCAGAAAAATTAACACTTGATTTAATGAGTATTACTACGATTAACTACTAAAAATTAAGCAATAAACAATTGATCACAAAGGACAGCAGATGATCAATGAAGAAATACCAATGAGAGAAATAAGGGTAATTGACTAGACAGGTGCAAGATAATTGATTCAGGATCCAATTCTTGAGTTAGTTCACTCTATAATACTGTTGATTCTCATGAATTCAACAGATAGTTAGATTACACTTGAATTTAATGTTCCTTTTTCGATTAAACATTAATTTCAATAATTAATCCAATTGAAGCATGGTAAACAATTGCAACACTAAAATGATGGTTATGATCTAAAGGGTAACTTCTCACGAATATTTCCCTATTTCTAGTTCGATTAATAATTCAAGAGGCTCTTTGGATTACCTATTTGAATCACGAATTTAAACTAGAGCATAAGATGTAAAGAAATTCAATATCAAACTCTTCTTTCAATTAAGCAAAATAACAAATAACTCCAAAATGCGAATTAAAACTCCATCAATTAATTCTACAATTATCAAGAATCGAATCCATAATCATGTTATCAAAACATCATATTTGTCAACACCCTAATGGAATTATTCCATAGCAATAAAAAAAGTCATCTCAATAAGGTTTAAAAACAAAGAAAACATCAATAGTAATGATTCGATACATACTCTCATATTGCACCGATTGTTGGTTAAAATCTTGATGAATTCTTGTGTCTTCTTGCCTTGGTTGCTTCTCAAATCTTTCGTAGGTCAAAAGTCCTCTAAAATTTGTGTTTTTGATGTATTAATACCGGGCGGCGCGCCATGCGCCTCATTAGTTGAAAAGTTTAGAGGCCTATTTTTTTCACTCTGCAGGAATTTTACACTAGCCCCGCGTGACCCGTGATGTGCCGGAGAATTTCGGCACATTTTGATACTACTTGCTTAGATTTTAACTTGTTTTACGTGCAAATTCCCTCGATACTTATGTAATTATAGTGTATTTGCAGTATATCAAGTGTAAGGACCTAAAAGCATGGAAAAGAGCTCAAAAAAGCCAACTAAAGACAAGAAAAGAGTTGAAGAGCATCGCAGAGGTGAATATGCGGTCGCAAACATCACATGCGAGCCGCATACTTCGCGATAGAATCGCAAACCAAGACAGACTTTTAGGCACATTTTCATGTCAAGAATGCGGTCGCATATGCGACCGCATAACTAAGATGTGGGCCGCACATATGCACTTGGAAATCGCAGACACAAGCAGAGTTTTGGGTGAAGTTCAGGGTAAGGAATGCGATCGCATAATTTGTATGCGAACCGCAGACTCAACTGCAGATCAAGTACGAAGTTTACGGCTTGTTGGAATTGCGATGCAAAAAGGCGACCGCAATTCTTCAATGCGGACCGTGAATCAGGAATGCGATGAAGGCAAAACCCATGGGTGAAATATACGACGGACGTGTAAGATTTGCGGACCACATTTCTGTTATGCGACAGAAATGCGATCGCATTATTGACATCAGAGGCAAATCAGTCCGAATTTTGCCTCGATTTTTAGGCCTCTATAAATAGGTTTAATAGGGTTTTGTGGGGACTATCTTGTCAGAATTTAGAGCAGAAAGTACTAGGCTTGAACTATTTGATTTCGTGGAAGCTTTTGGATCAATTATCTTCTACTTTGTAAGCTTATGACAATTACTATTCTTTCGATTTTAGTTTTAGCATGAGCAGCTAATTCTAAACACTAAGGTTGTGAACCCTAAATGGTATGATGTTATTTCGATTTTGATATTAAATATATTTTCAACGGTTGATTGATATTTGTTTACTTCTTATTCTTTAAACAATTGTTGGTGGTTGCAAACATTAACAAACGCCATTTAATTCCACCCTTGCTTGGGAAAGCGGGGTAGAATTTGGTAGGAGTAAATAACAAAGACTCAAGGCTTTAAACCTTGTTTAATAAAATCGCTTAGGAATAAGTGGGTTTTAATTTGACATAAATTGATTGTTCTTAATCACAACTCTTTTATATTTGGGAAAATCATAAAGAGAAAATATTACCCAACTATTGGAAAATATTGGGTAGTCAATTAGGCATCAATTGCATATCAAAAGATTCTTCCGTTGGAAATATATAATATTGACATCGATAACATTATACTTCATTACGGGGGACACAACCTTGGTTTCTTTAATCATATTATTCATATTCATAATACTACAATTAGTCTCCATTTAAACTTAAATTCAATTCATCTTTCTGTTACGATTACTTGATAGAATTACGACTGTAGTTGAGTACTACACTAATTAAGTAAACGTTTCATACCTATTCCCTGTGGGATTCGACCCCAACCTTGTTGGGTTATTATATTTGACACCGACCGCTTACACTGTTTATTAAGGTGTAATTTGAGCGTATCAAATTTTGGCGCCGTTGCCGGGGAATACGGTTCTGAAATTACTAGTTAGTGTATGCTTTACTGTACGTCTAATTCTATTCTATCACACTTTGTTTGTTTTGCTTGGTGTTGATAGGAGAACATGTCGGACTATGGTGATGATGTGGAGTTAGACGCGAAAGGAAATCCTTTTGCGGACATTGAGGAGTATATCAAGGACACAAATGCTATTGAACCTCCTGCTATTGGTGCTGCAACCTTCAAAGTGGAACGCGGATTAATTCTGATGCTGAAAGCGGAGGGATTTTTCAGGAATTCCACAGATGACGATCCAACACAACACCTCAGGAATTTCTTGGGTGTATGTGCAATGCACAAGCAGAATAATGTCTCCGACGATGCCCTGAGGTTGAGATGCTTCAAGTATTCTTTAGCTGGGGACGCGAGGAAATAGCTCTAGAATCTTCCTCCAAATTCAATTCATTCATGGCCCGAACTTGTCCAAGCGTTCTTGTCGAAATGGTTTCCACAAAGCAAGAAGTCCGAGCTCAGAGACAAGATTTTCTTCTTCAAACAACTACCAAGCGAACAACTACATAAAGCGTGGGATCGCTTTAAACTATATGTGGTAAGGTCCCCAAACCATGGTTTTCCGGATTTCATTTTGTTGGAAAAATTTTACATGGGTTTGGATCCTATGAACCAGTCAATAGCGAAGAATGCAGCTGCTGGATCTTTTATGGACAAATCCTTCGCTAGGGTGACTCAATATTGGATAAAATGGCAAAGCATAACCAAGCTTGGCATTTTGAGGAGTCCACAGGCGGAATTACAGTTGGCTCTCCATCCTTGAGCAACTTGATCAAGAAAAATCAAGAGCGAGACCAAGTAATTACAGAATTTGCTACGAATGTCAATGCGTTGACAAAGCTTTTCACTGAAAATCAGAAGAAGAAAGTGAATGTGGTTGAGAATGTGCAGCCGGTACCAAATGAAGATTATGAGGAGGCAAACTATGTCAATAACTCTCAAGGAGGGTACCAAAGGCAGCACTACAAAGGTCAAGGCTCTCAAAATCAATGGAGACCAAACCCGCAAGGGCAAGGTCACCACCAATGGCGAAACGACCAAAGTGGTTCTAACCAAGGAAACTGGAACAACAACAACTTTTGAAATCGAAGTTCCAATCCTTATGTTCCCCCAAAGGGTCAGTACTCAAATCAAGGTTCCTCTAGTGAGTCTAAATTGGAAAGCATGCTTGAAAGGATACTACAAAATCAAGAAAAGTCTGATAATTCCACGAGGAACAAGACTGAGTTGGTTGGCTCTCATACTGCGGCTATTCAAAAACTGGAATTGAAAATGAGAGATCTTTCTCGTGAGCAACATCCACAATAGAAGGGAGCACTCCCTAGTGATACAATTGCAAATCCAAAGGGAAGTGGGAGTGGCCCAACTTCTCATATCATGGCAATCACTACTAGGAGTGGGAAGATACTGCAAGGAAAGGATGAGCAAGCAGTTGATGTGGAAGAACTTGGAAAGGGAGTTGAGGTTGAAGAGCCTAATGTTGTTGAAGTGGAGAAAACTCCGGAGGTTGTGCAAATCCGAGAAGAGACCCGAGAAGGGATGAAGGAAAAGGCAGAAGAAACATCAAACATTCTTTCGCCGATTCCTAGACCCCCTCCTCCTTTCCCTCAAAGACTTGCAAGAAGAGTTGATGATAGCAAGTTTGAGAAGTTCTACGATATTCTCAAGCAATTATCTGTGAACATACAGTTCTTGGAGGCTTTTAAAGAAATGCCTGGTTTTGCTAAATACTTAAAAGATTTGATCACAAAGAAGAGAACCACCAAGAATGAGGTGGTGAATATGACTCACCGAGTTAGCTCTATTATTGCTACAAACCCCATTCAGAAGAAAGAAGACCGGGGAGCATTTACTATTCCTTGCACTATTGGGGTGCGTGATTTTACAAAGGCCCTTTGTGACAATGGGGCTAGCATCAACTTAATGCCGCTTGCCATCTACAAACAAGCAGGATTAGAAATGCCAAGGCCAACAAGTATGAGGTTGCAAATGGCTGATTGTTCAATCAAGAGACCGGTTGGAATTGTTGATGATGTGATTGTGAAAGTTGGAAAATTTCATATACCAGCTGATTTTGTAATTCTTGACTGTGCTGTTGACAAAGAAATCCCTATTATCTTGGGGAGACCATTCTAGCCACTGGAAGAGCCCTTATGGATTCGGAACGTAATGAAATTAAATTCCGAGTGAACAATGAAGAAGTTACATTCCAAGAGAGTAAGGGTATGAAGCTACCAAATGAGTATGAGAGCATTTCAGTGATTGGTATTGTTGACAAAGTGGATGATGCTGTTGAGATGAAGATGGAAGAACAATTCCTAGGTGAAGCATTGGCGGCTATCTTGGTAAACTTTGACGGTGATGATATGGATGGTTTTATGGAGTCGATGAATGCATTGGAGGGGCGTGGTTCTTACTCTTATACTCCACCAAAGCTTTCTTTAGATTTGGAGAATAGATCTACACCTCCTGCAAAGCAGTCTATTATTGAGCCACCACAACTAGAGCTCAAACCACTTCCTCCGCACTTGAGGTATAAATTTCTTGGCTTAAGTAATACTTTATTAGTAATTGTTTATTCTTTGTTGAATGATGTGCAGGTGGAACAATTGTTGAAAGTTTTGAAGGAGCATAGGCAAGCCATTGGTTGGATAATTGCGGACATTCGTGAGATCCCTGCTGGAATTTGTGAGCATAAGATTCAATTAGAAAATGGGACCAAACCGAGTGTGGAACACCAACGACAGTTGAACCAATCAATGCAGGAAGTAGTAAAGAAGGAAATAATCAAATGGTTGGATGTCGGGGTAGTCTACCCTATTGCTGATAGTTCGTGGGTGAGCCCGGTGCAATGCGTACTGAAAAAGGGAGGCATGATTGTGATTAAAAATGGGAAGAACGAGCTTATCCCAACAAGAACAGTAACCGGCTGGAGGGTGTGCATGGACTATTGGAAACTAAACAGTGCCACATGCAAGGACCACTTCCCTCTGCCTTTTATTGATCAAATGCTTGATCGGCTAGCTGGAAAGTCCTTCTATTGTTTCCTTGATGGATACTTTGGTTACAATCAGATCAACATAGCTTTGGAGGACCAAGAGAAGACAACATTTACCTGCCCTTATGGAACATTTGCTTTTAGCTGGATGCCATTCGGTCTATGTAATGCTCCAGCTACATTTCAGAGATGCATGATGTCTATCTTCTCCTATATGGTGGAGGATTTTCTTGAGGTCTTCATGGATGATTTTTCGGTGGTAGGCGAAACTTTTGAGCATTGTCTAAGTAATCTTAAACAAGTGCTCAAGAGATGTGAAGAGACCAACCTTGTGCTGAATTGGCAAAAATGCCACTTCATGGTGGATGAAGGTATTGTTCTGGGACATAAAATCTCAAAGCATGGCATAAAGGTAGACAGGGCTAAGATAGAAATCAACTCTAAGCTTCCTCCACCCACGTCCGTCAAAGGTGTTCGTACTTTTTTGGGGCATGCCGGATTCTATAGGCGTTTCATTAAGGATTTCTCAAAGACTGCAAATCCTATGTGCAAACTCCTTGAGAAGGATGCCAAGTTCATCTTCGATGAGAAATGCCTCAAGGCTTTTGAGGAACTGAAGAAAAAGCTCACCACGGCACCCATTATTTTCACACCTGTTTGGTCACTTCCTTTTGAACTTATGTGTGACGCCAGTGGTGTAGCCATTGGAGTAATGCTGGGCCAACGACACAATAAAGTTCTTCACCCAATCTACTATGCTAGCAAGACACTTAATGGGGCGCAGATGAACTACATAGTGACTGAACAAGAACTGCTGGCCATTGTTTATGCTTTTGAGAAGTTTCGTGCGTATTTGCTGGGCTCCAAAGTGATATTGTACACCGATCATGTAGCTCTCCGCTATCTCATGCGAAGAAAGATGCAAAGCCGCGGCTGATTTGATGGGTTTTGTTGCTGCAAGAGTTCGATTTTGAAGTAATGGATCGAAAAGGAACTCAAAATCAAGTGGCGGACCACTTGTCCAGAATTGAAGAAGCTGGGAGACAAAAGGGAGATCTGGAAATCAATGATGCATTCCTAGATGAACACATACTGGCCTTATCCAATACCTTTGCTCCGTGGTATGCCGACATCGCTAACTACCTAGTTAGCGACCTTATTCCGGAAGGGTTGGAGTCTTTCCAAAAGTAGAAGTTCTTGAGAGATTGCCGGAACTATTACTAGGAAGAGCCCTTCTTGTTTCGTGTCTGTGCGGACAACATCATCAGGAGATGCGTGCCAGAAGAAGAAATGCTACAAATTCTAAAAGCTTATCATGACTCACCGGTTGGGGGTCATCATGGGGGAAATAGAACAGAAGCTAAGATTTTGGAATGTGGTTACTACTGGCCTTCGATTTACCAAGATGCTAATCAATTGGTTAAGTCTTGTGACCAATGCCAAAGGCAAGGCCCAATCTCTAGGAGGCATGAAATGCCGATGCACTTCGTGATGGAGATTGAAATATTCGACGTTTGGGGAATTGACTTCATGGGCCCCGGGCCCCTTTATAAGCTCATGTGGGATGAAATACATCTTAGTGGCTGTGGACTACGTGTCCAAATGGGCAGAAGCCATTGCTCTACCAAAAAATGAGGCACGGAGTGTGACGACATTTTTAAAAAAGAACATTTTTACTCGGTTTGGCACTCCCAGAGCCATTCTCAGTGATGGAGGGTCGCATTTCTGCAACAAAACCTTCAAAGTTCTACTTGAAAAGTACGGTGTCAAGCACAAGGTTGCCACACCCTATCATCCGCAGTCAAGCGGCCAAGTGGAGGTATCTAACCGGGAAATAAAGAGCATACTAGCAAAAACGGTGAATGCAAACAGGACCGACTGGTCGAAGAAGCTAGATGATGCTCTGTGGGCATACCGCACAGCATATAAAACCCCCATTGGTACGTCTCCTTATCGGCTAGTTTTTGGAAAAGCTTGCCATCTACCTGTGGAACTTGAGCACAAGGCTATGTGGGCCTTAAAAAGATTGAACATGGACTGGGCAGAAGCTGGAGCTCTGAGGCTAACACAATTGAATGAAATGGAGGAGTTCCGTCTCCACGCGTATGAAAGTGCAGCCGTGTATAAAGAGAGAATGAATTTTGTCCATGATAAAAAGATCCAAAAAAGAGAATTCAAGGCAGGGGATTTGGTATTGCTTTTCAACTCCAGACTAAAGTTATTTCCGGGCAAGCTAAAATCGAAATGGTCTGGTCCTTTCAAAGTCGTTGATGTCTCTCCCTTTGGAGCCGTAGAATTAGCATCGGAGGATGGGCTCCGAACTTTCAAAGTGAATGGTCAAAGAATTAAGCATTACTTGGGATCAGAAGGTGAGAAGCATTTGGTGGAGCAGCTGGCTCTTAAAGATGGTCCATGCCCGACCATGGAGTAAATTCAGAGGCGTCTCAATTTCGTCGTGCCGCGACGTTAAATCAAGCGCTTCATGGGAGGCAACCCATGTGTGGTAACATTTATTTTTGTTTGTTGTTGTAAATTTATTTAAGTTTTTAATAGATAGATTTACTTAAGCTATTTGAAAGGTGTGTTAGAATGCAGGAATTTTCAAAAGGACACAATACTGAGAAAGAGTGCCTGAAACTGAAGAAAAACTACTATGTGAAGATTGCTGCACAAATGCGGTCGCATTATCAATATGCGAACCGCATTTGTGTCGCAAACCAAAGTAGAGAGTTGGGCTAAAATGGTTGCCAACACTGCGGAGATGTAATGCAGTTTGCGGACCGCATTTGCACTATGCGGTCTGCATTACCATCGCAAACAGAAGCAGAAAGTTTGGCTCAAAATGATGAAAAAATCTGACGAGGTAGTCCAATTTGCGGATCGCATTTAAACTATGCGATCGCATTTGCTTCACATTTGTACCCTTGCAGCAGAACTCACCACATAACACATATGCGATCGCATATTGTGTTATGCGGTGACTTATCCATCGCATAGTGACAGGTAAGAGTCCGCATTTCCTTTTTTTTTTAAATCCTTCAATACAGTATAAAAAAAAGAAGGGAAAGAACAGAGAAACGAACACCAAAAGAAAATATCGGCAGAAAACAAAGATTCAAGCTTACCAACGACAGAGTTCTAGTTAAAATTTCCATACTTCCTGAAATCTTCTTCATAGGTATTTGTACTGATCTCACTCAATTCCTATCTTTGCTATGACTTTAGTTTTCATTCTGAAAGTTAGGTTTTGTTGCCCATTGTAGATGCTTGGGCGTTTTTGGGGGATGGGTAGAGAAATCTAGGGTTGCCAGTTATGGGGGAATGAACAAAATTGTGAATCCAAAGGCATTTGCGGCCCACAAAATAAAAATGTGGACCGCATTGTGACCGCATCCCTAAAACCCTAGATACCTGAAGAAGACGAAAATTGTGGTGCCTTTGGGGTCGCATAACTGCTATGCGAACCGCAAAGGCACAGCAAACAGGGGCAGAACATCATGTTAACACCAGAAAATCCGCGTCAGGTTTGCGATCGCATGTCTCACTTTGTGGTGGATATGCGATCGCATTTGTGTTCTGCTGATATGTCTATGAACAAGAACTTTCTGCGATGGTTATGCGATTCGCATAGTGGTTATGCGATCACATATTCCACGCCAGAATGAAGTCCACCATTGCACACCTATGAATGCGACTAGATTGCGGATCGCATAGTGGTTATGCGACCGCAAACCACGCCGCATTCATTTAACTCTTTGTTGATTCTTTCTGTCTTCTTTTCTCTATGGCTTACAATGTCGCTTACATTTTACCCTTATGAAGATATGGCACCTAACAAGCATCTCGCAAGGAAAAGGTCATCATCCGGTCGTAACACGTCACAGCCAAAACGTGTACGAACGGAACCAACTTTGCCAAGCACCTCCCAGTCTGACGAGGAGAACTGCTTGCCCGAAGTCGATCTACTGGATGAGGCTAGAAGGAAGCGTGGAGATGACCTTCATCTCCAAATGTAATAGAATATTTACTGGCATCGTACAGGTTCAGGGAAAGAGTGTGTTCTGCAACAGCGAGCAAATTAATGAAATATACTTCCCCGATTGGCAATCAGGCACAGCCGTGTACGACGCCAAGTACTCCAACAGAGAGAATGAACGTGGGTGGATAGCATCCATTATTGCAAAGGGGACTCCTGCTTGGATAAATCCTGGAAAGAAGATTTATAAAGAGGATCTCACAAGGGAGGGAAAATTTTGGCTGAGCTTCGTCACCTCCCGTTTGATACCGTCCAGAAATGAAACGGATATAAGCATTGAGAAAGCTCTTCTCATAGCGTGCATTATGGCCGGTATAAAAATCGATGTGGGGAATCTAATATTCCAGGAGATTGGTATCCGGGCAACGCAGCGTGCCACATCACTTCCATTTCCGAGTTTGATCACAGCCCTCTGCCAAGCTGTAAACGTGCCTCTCATGCCACAAGCTGACAAAATCAGAAAGGCAACGAGGGATATAGATATCACTCGTATCAGTGATTCTGCTACCCCAACAGAGACCCCACTCCAGGACCTTGACTCCCAGACTCCCATACCTCCCCAAGATCCAGAGGCCTCCACTTTTGCTGCAGAGCCTGCATCCCAGTCCACCACGGGCCAACCTTCGTCGACACTGCCAGCCCTTTCAAGACTTGGTCTCATTGCACAGCATGCCAATGCCAAGGTGGACCAACTCTTGAAAACCCCGCCAAACCTGATCAAACAAGCCCTGACTCCAATACAAACGTCAGTGACCGCTCTCCAACAACAACAAACATTATTTGGGGATCGCTTGCACAAGCTTGAGTTCAAGGTTGAACAGATCGAGAGAGGTGAAGTTAGGGGTTTACCTCAGCTGAGGGAGGAAGTGAAATCTATGAAGACCGAACTCCAGAAAATGCAAATTTTGGAGTTCGACCTATCATCTCTCCTCCCCAAAGAGGGTGACCAAGGTGCAGACATTGCTGCACCAGACCTGGGTTTGGACTTCACTGCTCTGATAGCAGACATTGCACCTCAGTCTGCCAGAGTGTATCAACCTCCAGCTCCTCCGGTACAGGTTGATATTGATTATGAGGAGACATCAGGACATCATCAGAGTTAGAAGGAGAAGAGACAGAGGATGACGACTCATGGTCCGACAAGGATGACGACCCTCAGGAGAAGGGCAAATAGATTGCTGCTCCAACAGTGGAGGAAGAGGAGCACGCAAACATTCAGCGGGCCATACAGCACTCGCTAGCAGATGTGGCCGCCCATACAGATCCATCGGCCACTCAGCCATCAGTGGGCGAAGCTAGCAGCTCAACAGCCCCAACACCAGCTCCCGTCCAGTCTAACAGCCCTCCTTCAGCTGCAGAAGGTCCACAGGGTACTGATTCCCATAGCGCTAGTGCGCCCCAGGGAGCCCCTTAAACTCTAATTTCTTTTCTTATGCATTAGGGACAATGCATGATTTTGGTTGGGGGTGCTAGCCTTATCTGTATATTTGATCTGTATTCTTGTATGTTTTGCGACATTATTAACTGTAAAATATGTACTAGTGCTTAATGATTTCTGTATATATGTTATATTTAATTGGTAAAAAAAAGTTTTTTTTTTACCTTTAGTGTTTAGAAATAAAATTCCCCTTAGATTGTTTTTACCTCTAATATTTAGAAATAAAATTCCCCTTGTTTTTTCTTTGCCGGGTTCTTTTAGGGTGTAATAGTAGAACCAGGACAGTAAAATGAAACATGTTGACCGAGATGGTGTAATTGTCTAGTATCAAGCATGTGTGTCTGTGTATAGATTGTACCCTTTTTAACAGATCAACTGCGTGAACTTGAGGCTCACTCTATAACTCTAGGTCTACCTAGAGTCATGTATTTATATATGATGAAAGCCTTGAATTGCCAAATGTTAACTCTAAAGCTGTAAACTATGTTAACCAAACAGTTTGTGTGCCATATGTGTGAGCTCTTTATATAAATAGTTCTTGTGTTTGCTTCTGCCATCTAGAACTTGCTCGGTTGGTTTTTTGATGCTTATTATAATTACACTTAGTTGGAGAGAGGATCTTAGGCATTCTATGTTATATTTATGAAACCCCTTTAGCCTTTTTTAGCCTACCTGTGCATAAATAATATCACTAGTACCCTATTTGAGCCTTTAACCTTTTCTTTGGCCTCCTCATTGCAAACCTTTCCCTTTTGTAAAACAATTATCTCTTTTGAACCCGTTCCTCCTTGAACATTGAGAATGAGGCTAAAAGCCTAAGTTGGGGGTGTGAGTCAAAATGGAAATGGGTAAGGTTATACAGTGAGGGTAAGAGTTTATACCTCAAAGTGCTAATATGAATTTATGAAAGCTCCAGAAAAAAAAAAAAAAAAAAGAGAGAAAAGAAAAAAGAAAAGAAAGATAGTTAGATATGTATATTTATAATGATGGAGCTTTGAAGGAAATTAGAGAGGTATTGAAGGTGGTTCCATAATGGAAACTAAATGCCATTGAGGCTATGGGGTTTGAAAAGAAATAAAGTGTAAAAAGAAAGAAAAATGTAATTAGTGTTCAAGGAGGATGTAGTCACTCATATCTAAATATATATCCTACCCTTCATTAAACCTTCATTACAAGCTTAAAAAGTCCTTATGTGATCTCCAACCGGGCGTTCTTAGAAGTAGGTGACGAATTAAAATAAGGGCAAGCCTATGGTATGGTATGTGGTGACACTTGAAGTTCTTTTCTGAGAGTGAGTGTATTTGCAATTTAGTCCCTTTGTGTTGTTATTATCAATATTGTGAGTTTGGGACTTTCTTTCTAGTGAGGGCACATGAACTAGAAGGTTGATAAAAAGTTGAGTTTTGAGTAAAGCATAAGCCCACTCAACTGAAGATAGCCTTTAGTCGCTTTGTTTGAGGCTCAAAGTTCATAAGCTGATTAGTTTTCTTTGAATATACTAATGATTCAGGGAGGGTAAAGCATTCGAAGAGGCATGCTTGAAACACTAACAACAAACACTGTCCATAGTCATCATTGTTTCATGTTTTGTAAATAGAATCTAAAATAGGATAGTGTCGTTTTAGTTGCTTGAGAACAAGCAAGAGTTAAAGTTGGGGCTGTTGATGTGCTGGAGAATTTCAGCATATTTTGATATTACTTGCTTAGATTTTAACTTGTTTTACGTGCAAATTCCCTCGATACTTATGTAATTTTAGTGTATTTGCAGTATATCAAGTGTAAGGACCTAAAAGCACAGAAAAGAGCTCAAAAAGCCAACTAAAGACAAGAAAAAAGTTAAAGAGCATCGCAGAGGTGAATATGCGGTCTCAAACATCACATGCGAGCCGCATACTTCATGATAAAATCTCAAACCAAGACAGACTTCTGGGCACATTTTCATGTCAAGAATTTGGTCGCATATGCGACCGCATAACTAAGATGCGGGCCGAAGATATGCACTTGGAAATCACAGACACAAGCAGAGTTTTGGGTGAAGTTCAGGGTAAGGAATGCGATCGCATAATTGGTATGCGAACCGCAGACTCAACTGCAGATCAAGTATGAAGTTTACGACTTGTTGGAATTGCGATGCAAAAAGGCGACCGCAATTCTTCAATGCGGACCGTGAATCAGGAATGCGATGAAGGCAAAACCCATGGGTGAAATATGCGACGGACGTGTAAGATTTGCGGACCACATTTCTGTTATGCGACAGAAATGCGGTCGCATTATTGACATCAGGGGCAAATCAGTCCGAATTTTGCCTCGATTTTTAGGCCTCTATAAATAGGTTTAATAGGGTTTTGTGGGGACTATCTTGTCAGAATTTAGAGCAGAAAGTATTAGGCTTGAACTATTTGATTTCTTGGAAGCTTTTGGATATCTTCTACTTTGTAAGCTTATGACAATTACTATTCTTTCGATTTCAGTTTTAGCATGAGTAGCTAATTCTAAACACTAAGGTTGTGAACCCTAAATGGGTATGATGTTATTGGGATTTTGATATTAAATATATTTTCAACGGTTAATTGATATTTGTTTACTTCTTATTCTTTAAACAATTATTGGTGGTTGCAAACATTAACAAACGCCATTTAATTCCACCCTTGCTTGGGAAAGCGGGGTAGAATTTGGTAGGAGTAAATAACAAAGACTCAAGACTTTAAACCTTGTTTAATAAAATCGCTTAGGAATCAGTGGGTTTTAATTTGGCATAAATTGATTGTTCTTAATCACAACTCTTTTGTATTTGGAAAATCATAAAGATGAAATATTACCCAACCATTAGAAAATATTGGGTAGTCAATTAGGCATCAATTGCATATCAAAAAATTCTTCCGTTGGAAATATATAATATTGACATCGATAACATTATACTTCATTACGGGGGATACAACCTTGATTTCTTTAATCATATTATTCATATTCATAATACTACAATTAGTCTCCATTTAAACTTAAATTCAATTCATCTCTCTATTACGATTACTTGATATAATTACGACTGTAGTTGAGTACTACACTAATTAAGTAAACGTTTCACACCTATTCCCTGTGGGATTCGACCCCAACCTTGTTGGGTTATTATATTTCACACCGACCGCTTACACTGTTTATTAAGGTGTAATTTGAGCGTATCAACCCGCTACGCATCAGCGCGGTAGTGCATTTTTCTCAGAGTAATTCTTTTCTCACCATTTTGACTTCCAAACTTGGTCCTCGACCCCCGAACGCGATCCCGCCTTAATTTCATGGGTTTTTACTCAGACTTCAAAGCTCCAACTTGTTCAAATTAGCTCCAAATTATCTTAATAGCTCGGAATTATTTCCTGGAAAGCATAAAACACGTAATAAGTGTAATTCACTATCATTTAAGCTCAAACGCACGTAAAATGCAGTAATTAGAGTGCAATACTACAGCTAAAACACAGGTTTCTAGCCTACCATCAGGCGTCCTCCAAGACTGTGAGAACGACCATTCTCATGCGCTCGGGGTCCACGCTCAGAGCAGGAAATTGCTTTACTAATCTTGGGCTCGAACTCGGCCCACCAATTCCCAAGGGCACATCCTTCTTCGAGAGGGGATCATCTAGGCCCTGCACTCCCTCAATTGACTTTTCTTTGCCTACTTGGGCCACCTCGAGTATAGACTCGGTGTAGGAGGGCGTCTTCATGATGTCAATGACACCGGTCGCCTCCTTCGGAACATGAGCAGCTTCGATGGAGGCTACAGCCTCCATCTCCCCCTCAGTTACCCAATCAGAAGCGGATCGACCTCATGGTCCTTTTTCTCGGCCGTTGCTTGCTCCCCAATAGGGGTCGACCCATGGGAGACGAAGATGTCGTCTTCTTGGGGCTCATTCCTAAGCCGATAGAGAAAGTCAGGATCCGACACCTTGGACTTGGTTTTCTTCTCGGGCTTTCGGACCATGGTGGCTGCCCTTTTCTTCCTCTTTGCCTCGGGATCCAGGGAACCCGAGTACTTTCTCTTTTTCTTCTTCTCCTCCTTCACGACAGCCCGGGGCTGTCCCTATACGGAGGGTCGGCAAGCAAGGATGGATCCTCGTCCTCATCCAGTGGCCTAAGTTCGGTGGTCTTAGGAAGACCAGTAAGAAAAGAGAAAAGGATAGCACTATACAAGTTACGAGCATGATGGTAAAACTATTCAGGGAAGAACCTCACCATGAGAACGGACCTCCCATTTGCCCTTCGAAAGAATGCGCCATGCGCGCTCAGAGTGCGGCAGCTGCTTACAAATCCCCTCGATCCACTCACTGAAATGGGGGATTGCATCGGGAACTCGGGCAACAGCTGCACGGCTAAAAACACAAGCGATGAGAGAAAAAATAAAAAGAAAGAAATACCTAAGAAACACAATACTTACAGGATACATTCCACTCATAGGGAAACGGTAGAAACTCTGGGTAGATCGGGTCTTCGGTTTTAACCCGAACAAACCTCCCTTGCCAGCCTCGGTCTCGGTCCTCGTCAATGCTCGAGAAAGGAGCCTTGCTTGCTCTGCAAACGAGCTCGATCAGTCCCCCTCGAAAGATTGGGGGATTGTACAGATGGAGTAAGTGGTCGAGGGTGAACCGAGGAGATTCGGTGTTGTTCACAAAATGGCATAAAAGGATCACGATCCTCCACAAGGACGAGTGGATTTTCCAAAGACACACCCCGTACCACAAGGGCGATTGTGAAGGGGTAAGAGTAAACACTCAGGTCCCCCTTCACATGAGTAGTAATATCATCATTGGTCCCGGGGATGACCACGTCTTTATCCTCCCATTTACAGTCCGCTCGAACTACGGGTAGGATTTCTTCAATGACGGAGCATATGTATCTCCATTCTCCCTCGCCTAGATCTTTTTTACTTGAGTCCTTCTCGACCTTGAAGTCATCCCCGATAGAGCAGCCCCCGGGTATGAAACTCTTCATGGGGGGCTCCTGAGCCACCTCGGCATCTGAGGCCGGGTGGGAAAATGAAGGGATGGCCTGTTGGCACTAACTTGGAAGTTTTAGCCATTATAATCTGGAAAATATAGTTCTGAGGAAAAATATGGAGATTTGAAGATGGTATGAAAGTATGAAGGTCTGGGATGAAGATTCAAGGAAGAAGTATGAAGATGAAGATGACGATATGAAGGCTTAATGAATAATGTATGAAGATTTGGAGAATCTAAAGGCCGAAGGTAAAGTCTACAATCGGAAAGTGGAAGAAGTAAAGAGGGTTGAAGCTTTTATAGGGGAAAATGCAATCAATGCGCGACGTTTCACATTCAAAGATAGCCAGCCGATGACCGACAAAGTGTCCGAAGTCAGAATGATGCGACTGATGGGACGTTTCGATTTACCCGTCATCTCAGTTGTAATATACGAGGGAAGAAACTAGAGTTCATCATTTGTTTCCCATCGTTTCGGCAAACCTACTCTCTGGAAAACGAGGGAACTATCTGTATACGGGTAAAATCAGGGATAATGCATACCCAGCTTTCCCGATGAAGAAGACAGAAGAAGGGCAAAGACACACGAGGTTGAAATCGAGGCTGGTGGCCTTTCGTACCGAGACCCATGAAAGGTGAACAATGTGCTCATCATCGAGCATGATAAAGCAACGTTCCCCGAACCAAAACGAGCTCTAAGACCTCGGGAAATATGGAAAATGGTTATGCACGATGAACAGAGGGCTATGATATCCGTACCTGACCGGATATCACGACACAGATCTCGCCCGATGTCAGTTACGGGTCAGTAATTAACGAGAAAGGAGGATTTTTACCTTTTTAGACTTGTACTAGGGATGAAACTCTCCTACTATATAAAGGGGAAGTTTTTCTTTGATAACACACTTTGTAACTCGCAAACCAAGGCAATACAAATTCATTCTCTTTTTTATAGCTATTGTAAAAGCTCGTACTTAATTATTTTGTTCTTCATTCGCAATTGGGTTCGAACCAAGGGACTGATCGAGGGCAAACTACTGTTAAACCTAGATTCGGGCTAGGCCATAACGTTTTAACTGGTTTGGTCATTTATTTTGTCTTTAAATCGTTTATCCAATATTCTTGATTATTTGTGTTGAATAAATTCACATATCCTTACAACCGCATACAAATTTAATTGTTATCTGTTTAAAAGTAAACACTATGTCACGCCCAGACCTCGGGGAGCACGAGCGGCGCTTAACCGAGATACTCGGTCAAACAATACTACTTGATGCCTTCTACCCAATCTTGCCCATGAACAATGATACCATAATATAAGAATCAGTAACAAGAGATAGACATGAGAAGAGTAAAGTGTTCCACATTCTTTTTCCATTACTTAAAGGAGCTTCATTTATAATTTCCAGAATATTACAAGTTCATAGTAACGAGGGAAAACATAAATACAATACCAACACTTCTAGTTCATTAAACAACATTGAACACCACCCGCAATATGTCTAGGAGCCTCTAAGTATAACAGAAGAGTAATATGTGTCGGCAACAAGGCTCCGGCTATACCTCAAAACTATGTACAATGTCAAGTGACATAAGGCTCGGAACAGAATAGGGCTCATCTAAACCTGCTGAGTAAGGGGTAACAGCTAACGAGGATCAAAGCTGCCTACTAACGAACCACCTGCATCAATTAAAGATGCAGCGCCTCCGGCAAAAGAAACGTCAGCACATATGGAATAGTACTAGTATGTAAGACTAAACACCCGCTCAAAGAATAGAGTAACAGTACAACGAGAAACAACATAATATCAATGAGAGCCTCCAACAATATAAAAGCGTCAAGTTAAGAAGAAGATAACTTTTTCCAAGTAAATATCATTAGTTTTAAGTTGGGAGATCTTTAGCACCGATATACCACTGTGTTTTTAGCACGGAGTCCGATCACAGCCCGATTGGTTAAGCCATCTCACCCAAAGACATCCAATCACAATACCACCACACTTTTAGCACGGAGTCCGATCTCAGCCCCATCGGCTAAGCCATCTCACCGTAAGACATCCCACCACAACACCACCATATGCACAGCATGGCGTCCGATCTCGACCCGAACGGCTAGGTCGTCTCTCCACATGTGTCGTGTGAGTCGATATCCAATCCAAGGTTCGCAATAATTTCATCCCAATCAAGGGGAACAATCTTAAAACATCAATCTCATCCCATTTAGGGGAACAATCTCAACACATCAGTATGGGATTCACCCCTCAATCACACCTACACCGGCACGTTTAGTTTTGGGGTTAGGTTGGTTCAACCTACCCTTCCTAGGTGACTAACGATACTTCCAAAAATATTTTTGTGTTGCATACAAAGGAAACAGAAATACAAATACATTCACCTCATAACCTTTCACACCATTTATAGCTTCATAAGTACTTTCAACCACTCACAAAATGATTATTTCATTGGCTCTTTTGGCCATATGTATGTTTCTTCATTCATGGCACGGTTGGTGTATCTCATATTCCACACTTCCATTTCTTTACTTTCAAGGGTCATCATCATAAACATCAACATAAAGAATATTCTGAAAATCATAACTCTAAGTTCATTAGTAATGAAGGCTTTAAACACAATGGATTTCTTTCCACAGAAATGGAGCAAAATAATTGGCAATCGAAGCATAAGCTAAAAAAATCATAAACGAGAGCAACACTATTTATTCTTGACATACTTTTTCCCAAAAAGACAATACACAATTTCAACTCATGAATATGTAAGAACTCAAAACATATTGGAAATACTTACAAAGCATAGCATGGTGACTTACGATTGAAACAGGGGTTCAAATCATAGGCATTAGTTAAAACAACCACATTTGAACATGAATTGAGTATATGAGATTTTAGGCAAATCTATTTTCGAAGTCAATTTGGAACAGTTAGATCAAGGCTCATTTCATAATCTTCCACACATCATTTTATTTCATTGGCACTATTAGCCACAAGTATAACTTTCACTCTTGGCACGGTGGCCCCACTTTATATCTCCAACTCACTTCTTTCACTTTCAAGCATCTTTATAGAATATCAACAATAAGAGCATTTGAAATCAAGGCCTTAAATATATATTTGAGCAATAGGATTTTTAGGCGCATTGAGTTTTCTTTCCAAGTTAAGCATAATAGACTTTCATTTGAAACACGAGTTGAGGTCATAACATTTTAATACATAAATCATACTTGAACACATTCTCGAAGAGATCATAGTAAGGTAGGAGCAATTGGTACACGTTTTGGGTATATGCATCTTTCGACACAATGCTCACTTGGGATAATCAAATTTATTAGGAACAACTCGGAATATAGGAATTAGGAACCTGGGCCAGCCATACTTGAAACTTACAGGAACATCATGGAATTCGATTCTAAGAGAGAAGTTTAGCCAACATACTTTGCTTGAGCTTTCCTTAGATTACTACCACGTCCCAATTCCCTTAGCAATAACAATCTATAGGAAGATAGCGAAAATCGGATAATAATTAGAAGGATTCTTATGATATAACTCTCTTGGGAATTTCGTCGAACACCTACTATGCAAAATCGACTACAAGCCTTTAATAATGGTAATCCCTTCCTCCCTCAACCAATTTCAATAAGAAACTACCCCAAATAGTTCAAAAACCCCACATACTACCTCCCATTGGCACATGCATGGCCTATCTTCAACCCCACAACATATCTAAACCCATAACCTCTTGCTTGAAAGATTAAGAGAATGACTAACCCGGATAGATGATGGCCTAGTAAGTGATTCCCTTGAATCTTCAAGATTGGGCAAGGATTGATGATCAAAGAACTTGGGGATCCCTTCTCTCTCCTTAAAGCACTCCCCTCTCTCTAAAACAGTAGTTTAACCCAACCAAAATAACCTCAAAGTCGTTTTATAAGAAATGGAGTCGAGTTATAAAAATAGAAAGATGCACCTTCCGAACTCAACTCTACGGTCGTAGAATGGACCGCAGAACAGATATGCGGCCCGCAAAATAGACCGCAAAAACGATCCCAAAAACTGGGCTGGCCTGGACAAGTCTGCAGCCAGGTCTACTGTCCGCAGATCAGTTATGCGGCCGCAAAATGGACCTCAGAATCCCCCTCCGAAATTCTTCATACCAAATCTGCGACGGAAGTGCGGAACGCGAAATAGGTATGTGATCGCTTAATGGACCATAAAACAATCTTCAAAATTCAACTATTTTTCTGCTCAACTCCGCGATGATTATGCAACCCGCAGAATGGTTCTACGGTAGCGAAAATGATTGCAGAATTGCCTTCTTCTGCCAAAAATTTTCATCAACTCCACAGTGCATTCTTCAAACCAAAAAGTCCGTATAACTACTACCTCTGTATATATTAGTCTACCTCAATACTGCAAAACCTAAAATTCCTCGGCAAAATTTTTGCAGGGCCTTACACACTATTAATGATTCACGGGACTTAGATGAATATTGATTACTTTAGGCATCCTTCATTAAGGGTGACTATAATATTGTCGCCTCGTTGCCACGGATATTTTAATTCTGAAATGGAAATACACAAAACTTGTTGTCCTTAATGCCCAATACCAACATACATTTGGTGCATACAAGCCCGAATTCCGTTCATTCATGACTTGTTAACAACAATAAGAGAATTTTGTTGTAAAGCTTCCTCGCCCAATAAATATGACTTAGGTCGTACACTAACAGTCTAAAAAAACTTGTTGCATTACAAAATATTGTAACATTTGATAGCAGATCAGTTACTTTTTTAACCGTGTCACCAATCAATATTTAACATAGGGATTGTAAATAGGCGGGCATCGTCGAATATGGGTGGGTCGAAAATAGGTAATATAAAAAAGGGATAAAATATTCGAGCCTCTCATATTTAATACAGATAAATAATAAGTTAACCGGTGAATAATAACTTCTTAAATGTGATCACTTTTGGGAGGATTTCTAATCTTCCAAATTTGAGTCTATGCAAATGTAAAAGTTAAATCCATTGATTATATCCATTTTTAAGTGGATAATATGAATCTTCTCCATATTTGACCCATTTTTAAAAAGTTTATTATCCAACCTATTTTTAGTGGACTAGTCTCTCTGCTCATGCATTGCACGTGTATTTTATATTATTTTCTAATACAACATATAAAATAAAATAGTAAACATATTGTATACGGTCGAAATCGAGCTCGACTACAACTTGGTAAATTTGGCCTGAAACGTGGCGACCACAGATTGGAGATTGACCTCGAGTCTCGCCAAGCTAGAACCTGAAGTCGGAAGACCTACCCTCGAAGAAAGTTGAAGTCCGGTCTCGACCTTAGCCTGGAGCGAGCTTGGAAATAACAAACGGAAGACCGAATTATCTGCGACCGGACGAATATTACAGCGGGAATCTCGGCGCATATCAGCATGGAGCTAGCAATTAGCAAATAAAGAGATTTTTACCTTTAATAGAAATGTACCTAGAGTGGGACTCCTCTATTATACAGAGGGGGTCTTATAATTCATTCCACACATTATAACACGCATCCCAAAGCAATATACTATTATTTCTAGTTCTTAATATCTCATCATTCTGTTCTGGCATCGATTAAAGCAGTTTCGACTCAAGCTTCAAGGCTAAGATCGTTCAGTTTGTGTGGTTGGCATTTACTTTTTCATCATTAATTTCAATTTTAATCTGATTTCTCATTCTGTATCAAGTTAGATCACGTATCCTTAAAGCCACATACAAATTTAATTGTTATCCAATTTTGAGGGTAGACAGTTTGGCGCCCATCGTGGGGCTAAGGATAATAGTGGTAATTTGATACAAATCTCCATAACACACTCTACTTTACACTTGCTCTTTGAAGTGTCTTTGATTTCAGGATAAAGTACAAAATGTCGAACTCTCAATCAGCACCCATGCATGCTGACAACGAGTCCGGGCATCAAGGTGAAAATAACAACATAGCGCCCGAAAATGAGGTACCACCTGCTGATCCTATTGGAATTCCGATCGTAGACCCGATTGACGCTAATTCACATGTGGCTATCAATGCAAACTTGCCTACCGACCCCAAAAATAGCATTCATGGTGGAGCTCGATCAGTAGCTCGAAACACTCAGAATGTTGAAGGAGACTGGATCAATCTACGTGTGATCTTCGAAATGCAGTAGGCTAAAAAGGCGGTGATAGCTCAATTACAGAACCAATCCGCCCCGAAAAATCAACCGCAGGGATGAACCGGTCGTAAAAAGGTCGGATGAACATGAATCGGAGGCTAACCCCTTGATCATAAAAATGCTCGAGGAGCTGACAAAACGGATAGAATTAGGAGAGAAGAAAATCGAGGCTAACGACCAAAAAGTGGGAACCTACAATGTCAGGGTAGACCAAATCCCAGGAGCACCTCCGATATTGAAGGGTCTAGATTCCAGAAAGTTCGTGCAAAAACCTTTTCCTCTGAGCGCGGCTCCGAAGTCGATCCCCAAGAAGTTCAGTATGCCCAAAATACCTAAGTATAACAGAACGACCGACCAAAACAAGCATGTAACCTCTTATACATGTGCTATCAAAGGGAACGACTTGGAGGACGATGAGATCGAGTCTGTTCTGTTGAAAATATTTGGGGAGACCCTGTCATAGGGAGCTATGATATGGTATCACAACTTACCTCCTAATTCTATTGGCTCATTTGCTATGCTTGCAGACTCTTTCATAAAAGTGCACGCTGGTGCCATCAAGGTTGAGACTAGGAAATCCGACATTTTCAAAGTCAAATAGAAAGATAACGAGATGCTCAGAGAGTTCGTGTCCCGGTTTCAAATGGAACAAATGGATCTGTCGTCTGTCGCTGATGATTGGGCTATTCAAGCTTTCACTCAGGGACTCAATATTCAAAGCTCGATGGCTTCACAGCAACTGAAGCAGAACATGATAGAATACCCGGCCATTACATGGGCCGACGTGCATAACCGGTATCAATCGAAAATAAGAGTCAAAGATGATCAGCTCGGGGCCCCTTCGAGGTCTGTCTATCCCATCAGAACCCTCGACAGAGTTAAGAGAGACATTGATCGTGAATCGAGACCACACATATCAGCCATATAATGGAGATCAGAGAAGCAGCGGGTCCGGGTGGAACTCCATGAGAAACGAAAGGAGAAATGACCAAGGCCAAGGCAGCCGGGGACTCATGACCAAAAATGGCTTCAACAGGTCCGTCGGGCCCAAAGAAGCACCGAGGCTATCGGGATACAACTTTAATGTCGATGATGCCGCCATTGTATCAGCTGTCGGCTGCATCAAAGATACCAAATGGCCTCGACCTCTATAATCCGATCCAACTCAAAGGGATCCTAACCAGATGTGCAAATATCATGGCACCCACGGTCATAAAATAGAAGATTGTCGATAGCTGAGAGAGGAAGTAGCCCGTCTATTCAACAATGGACACCTTCCAGAATTTTTTAGCAACTGAGCCAGGAATCATTTTAGGAACAGGGATTCTAACAAACAGGTAGAACAAGAAGCACCTCAACACGTCATTAACTTGATCATCGATGTGGTTGATATCCCACAGGGGCCGACATTGAAACGCACCAAAGTATCCATCACTAGGGAGAAACGAACTCGAGACTACATACCGGAAGGAACTTTATCTTTCAACAACGAGGATGTGGAAGGGATCGTGCATCCCCACAATGATGTGTTGGTAATACATGTACTCGTAAATAAAATTCGGGTTAAATGTGTGTTAATTGATCCAGGTAGCTCAGCCAACATCATTTGATCAAGGGTCGTGGAGCAGCTCGGTCTACAAGACCAAATCGTGCCTGCAGTTCGAGTTCTAAACGGATTCAACATGGCATGTGAGACCACTAAGGGCGAAATAACGTTTCCAGTAAACACCATTGGGACCATCCAGGAGACTAAATTTTATGTGATCAAAGGAAACATGAGGTACAATGCTTTATTCGGGCCCATGGATCCACAATATGAGGGCGGTGCCATCGACACTACACCAGGCACTGAAATTCCCAACACCTGGCGGAGTCAAAACAGTTTACGATGACAACCGGCTACAAAGGAAATGTTTGCGGTCGAGGAGGTGATACCGGCATTTGCAATTTCGACACCAAAGGATCCGAACCAGATGGTCAAAAATTGAGCCAAATAGCAACCACTGATACCATCCTCGGCAGATTTGGACAATTAAAAGGAAGTCGAGGATGATGATTATGGGGTTACCAGATCTTTTATAGCCCCTGATGATTCTGATGCCATTAAATCGACTGTCGAGGAGCTGGAACAAGTCATATTGAGAGAATGCTTGCCCGATCGAAAGGTATACCTGGGCACGAGGTTAAGCTCTGAGCTCAAGGAAAAACCCATTCAATTTCTTATAACTAACGAAGATTGCTTCGCTTGGTCCCACCTTGACATGACAGGGATCCCCCCGGAGATAACCACTCACAAGCTAAGCCTGGACCTGAAGTTTCACCCGGTCAAACAGAAAAGGAGACCCTAGTCCGAGATCAAGCATGCTTTCTTCAAGGACTAGGTATCTAAACTTCTTAAAATAGGGTCTATTTGGGAGGTTAAATACCCGGATTGGTTAGCAAACATAGTGGTAGTCCCTAAAAAAAGGAATAAACGAAGAATGTGTGTAGACTACAAAGATTTGAATAAGGCATGTCCCAAAGACTCCTTCCCTTTGCCCAACATCGACCGTATGATTGATGCCACGGCCGGAAACGAGATCCTCAGTTTTCTCGACACCAATTCCGGGTACAACCAAATACGGATGGACCCGGGTGATCAGGAAAAAACTTCTTTCATCACTAAATACAGCACATACTATTATAACGTAATGCCACTTGGATTGAAATATGTTGCTGCCACATACCAACGCCTAGTAAATTGGATATTCGGGGAACAAATAGGAAATGAAAGTTTACATTGAAGACATGTTAGTTAAGTCCCTGCGAGTAGAGGACCATTTAAAACATTTGCAGGAAACCTTCAGCATACTGAAGCAATACAATATGAAGCTGAATCCGGAAAAATATGCGTTTGGAGTTGGGTCGAGTAAGTTCATCGAATTCATGATATCCAATCGGGGAATAGAGATCAGTCTCGATAAGATCAAAGCCATCAAAGATATCACGATCATGGACAACATGTAGGCCGTGCAAAGGTTAACGGGGCGCATAACTGCCCTAGGGCGATTTATTTCAAGGTCATCTGACAAAAGCCACCGATTCTTCACACTGTTGAAGAAGAATAATAACTTCTCGTGGACCTCGAAATGCCAATGAGCTTTGGAGGAACTCAAGAGGTACTTATCGATCCTGTCGCTGCTTTACACACCAAAGACAGATGAACAACTGCACTTGTACTTAGCGGTCTCGGAGATACCGGTAAGTGGAGTCCTTGTTATGGAAGAGCAAGATACTTAATTTCCAGTTTACTATGTTAGTAGACCTTAGATGAGGCCGAAACTAGGTACCCTCACCTAGAAAAACTGGCGCTCACTTTGCTAAGCGCCTTTAGGAAGCTAAGACCATACTTCCAGTGCCATCCCATATGTGTCATAACTACTTATCCGTTGAGGAACGTTATGCATAAGCCCGAACTCTCAGGTCGGTTGGCCAAATGGGCCGTAGAAATAAGTGGGTACAATATTGAGTACTGACCTCGGACCGCCATTAAGTCTCAAATTTTGGCAGACTTTGTGGCCGACTTTACGTCGGCCCTAATACCCGAGGTCGAAAGAGAGTTATTGGTTAACTAAGGAACTTCCTCCGGAATCTAGACCCTCTTTACGGATGGGGCCTCAAACGTAAAAGGTTCCAGACTTGGCATCGTACTAAAGCCACCAACAGGTAATATAATTAGACAATCTATTAAGACTTTGAAATGACTAAGAACGTGGCCGAATGAGGCCATGATTGCAGGCCTTGAACTAGCCAAACGCTTGGGGGCAGAGGTGATCGAAGCCAAGTGCGACTCCCTCCTCGTGATAAACCAAGTTAATGGAACATTCAAGGTCATAGAAGAATGAATGCAAAGATACTTGGACAAGTTACAGGTGACATTACATCGGTTCAAAGAATGGACTCTGCCACATGTACTTGGGATCAAAACAGCGAGGCTAATGCCCTTGCTAACTTGGGGTCGTCGGTCGAAGATGACGAGTCCAACTCGGGATAAGCCGTATAGCTTATGAGATTGGTTGTGGAAGAAGGCCACGCCGAGATCAACTCAATGAGCCTAACTTGGGATTGGAGGAATAAGTATGTGGAATATCTCAGGACCGGTAAACTGCCCTCGAACCCAAAAGAATCGAGGACCCCGCGTACAAAGGCAGCCCGATTTAGCCTGTCCGAAGATGGAATCCTATACAGAAGAACATTTGATGGCCCACTTGCAATATGTCTAGGGCCGGGAGATACTGAGTACGTTTTGAGGAAAATCCAGGAAGGTACCTGTGGAAGTCACTCGGGCGTTGAACCGCTGGTTCGAGAAATAGTCAGAGCCGTTTACTACTGGATCGACATGGAAAAAGATGCAAAGGAGTTCATTCGAAAATGTGATGAATGCCAAAGACACGCTCTGATGATTCATCAACCCAAGGAGATACTGCATTCGGTTTTGTCTCCATGGTCGTTCATGAAGTGGGGAATGGACATCGTTGGACCCCTTCCATGGGCACCCGGTAAGGCTCAATTTATATTGTTTATGACTGACTATTTTTCTAAATGGGTGAAAGCCCAGGAGTACGAGAAGTTCAGGGAGAAGGAAGTCATTGATTTCATTTGGGACCACATCATATGCCACTTTGGAATACCAGCCGAGATTGTATGTGATAATGGGAAACATTCATCGACAACAAAGTAACAAAATTCGGTGAAGACCACAAGATCAAAAGGATCCTGTCAACACCCTACCACCCTAGTTGGAATGGACAAGCTGAGTCTACCAACAAAACCATACTCCAAAACCTTAAAAAGAGGTTAACCAATGCCAAAGGAAGATGGAAGGAAACACTACCCGAAGTCCTATAGGCATACCGTACGACCTCGAAGTCCAGTACTGGGGCTACCCCGTTTTCTTTGGTTTATGGCGTCGAAGCTTTAATACCGGTCGAGATCGGAGAAACAAGTATCAGGTTCCGATCTACAACAAAGGAATCAAACGATGAGGCTATGAGTACGAGCCTGGAGCTATTAGATGAAAGGTACGAAGCCACCTTGTCCGGTTGCCCACCTAAAAACAGTGGATCTGCTAACCTTTGACACTTCAATACCGGGGACTTGGTACTAATAAAGGTCACACTAAGCACCCGAAACCCAAACGAAGGAAAATTGGGACTGAACTGGGAAGGACCGTACCAAATTATCAAGATCACCGGAAAAGGATCCTACAAACTCAGAACAATGAGCGATGAGCAACTACTGAACAACTGGAATATAACTCACTTGAAGCGATATTACTGCTAAGGTACGGCCCCATTCTTTCTTTTATTTACATTTTAAACTGATGCTTGCAGGTAGCCAGCAAGGGATGATACTAGACTTTAGGTCTGAAAGCACGCGTTGCACTCTTTTTCCCTTGAACAAGGTTTTGTCCCAAACGGGTTTTACGGCAAGGTTTTTAACGAGGCAACAAGTAAATCGTGCTAACTTATAATTAAAGGCCGGTAATGAACTTGTGACGATGATCGCAACAGCATTCGAGGCCTCTCTTTGATCAACCTCGAACATTGGGGGGCTTTACCCTCTAATATCGACTTTACCATGGAAAGAGACTTCAGGATTGAAGGGTCTCGATTGATAGGATTTGATGTAAGGGCCAAACGATCAAATGAACCGCGCCCACATAGACTGCTCAGACCCTGACACAAAGCATGTACACATGTATTACTATTATGCACAAGAATAAAGAGAAGTCTCTTCCTAGCAAACATCTTGTCCTTAAAATTTTTTTCTTTTTCTTTGCATTTCTTAAGGAATTCCCAACCTCCGATTCCCTAAAGTTTTCGAGCCCGGGCCTACTTAAACCGAGTTCGAACAATCATTCGGGTACTGCCGTCCGAAAACAAACTCAGACGGTCCAAGCTATTAGACCTTAGGAGCATAAGACCTATAAGGCAACCTCCGAATTTCAAAGGCCACGGCCACCCCCAATCGGGGACTGTTATTTTAGGCAAGCCCTGATAACCAGGAAAGCAAGCCCACTGGGTGACACCCGAACTAAAAAAGGCTTTGGCAAGCCCACTGGGCGATACCCGAACTAAAAAAGGCTATGGCCATATTAACACGGCTTGGAGACGTCCGAGACTCGTAACAAAAACAAGGCCTTCAAAAAAAAATTTCATAACCGGTTCCAAAGGCTACCTTCGGCAAACTACTTACTTTGGGAGAAAGTTTTCGGTAACACCGAACTCCCAAGATGCCCTTAAAACAGAATAATGTAAAGGCAAGGTTTGTTTAAACCTTCGAACATAACATAATTATTTCATGCTAAGGCATTTCGATCTTTGTGAACACAAATAATAAAGCAAAGGGAAAAATTCAAAAATTGTGAAAGGGAAAGAAGCGTCATATATTCATATCAAAAATTCTTTTTACAAGGGCCAAATAGCCCCGATATAGAATTTTGCAACGGCCAAAACTGCCTCAAAAAGCGAAATACAAAAACGTCTAAAAAAGATCCTAAACGGCCTAGCCTTCGTGGGGGGTCGCATCATCGCCTTCGGGGTCTCTGCCACCTTCGGACTCACCTGAATCTTCAGACCCCTCAAAATCTTCCTCCTTGGGATAAGCCAGCTTCCTGGCCTTGGCTTCGAATATCTTGGCATTCTCAATTTCAGCCAACAGGTCAAAACCCCAAGCATGAACTCCCTCGAGGGCCTCCCTTCGAGATTGCCACTTCATATGCTCCACCATACTTCTCACTTGGTCATGAGCTGCTTCGGCATCGGGCTTTGCTGAGCCACCCTCTCATCGGTCTTGGCCTTGACCACGGGAACCTCCGACTTGGCCGGCTCAAGTTCCTTTGCCAAATTTTCTTGACCGAAGACCATCGAGCTCAGCCAAGTCTGGAGCTCCTCAATCTTTTTGGCCTATACCAAGGCCTTTTCCTTGGCAGCCCGGAGCTGGACCTCAGTTGTGCCCGGGCAGTCTCCTTTTCTGAGTCCAGGCGCTCCATGTTTCTTTTCCATTCTTCGGCCTCAGCCTTTATCGTATCCACCTCCTCCTGGAGCTCCTCGATCTGGTCAAGTTTCTTTTGAACCTGCAGGTTCAGATCGTTAGCCACTGTGTCTGACTCATCACTAACTTCAAATATTCTTTTTACCTGCTCGACCAGGTCGGCATGCTCCTTCCGAGCCGCTTCTAGCTCAGCCTGGAATTTCTCACTGAGAAGCTTGTAAGCATCCCGAGTCTCAGTAAGCTCCCGAGTCTCAGCCTCGTGATGATTTATCTCTTCCCGATATCGGAGAAAATTTTCATTATGAAGCACCAAGGCCTGCAAACACAAAGAGAAATGTTACGATTGTTTGCAACTTAATCTAAGTACATAATAAAAAGGCATTTGGAGTTACCCCATTTAACTCTTGTTGAGCTTCGTTGAACAGGCAGGGCGCTTCCACCTCGTCCAGCTTGGCCTGATCCTCTTCGGTCACCAGACACCGAAGATAGTTGACAACCCTCATAGGGGTGGAAAGAACCCGGGCATCCTTCGGTAGACATAATGATTGACCGCTTCCGGTCTGGATCTGCATTCAAATCTGGGAACCGCTCTACTATTCTCGGACTTGAAGAAGGCCTGTTGGCTCTCGAAGACGGTATCTTTGTCGGTACCAATAAGTCACCCAACCCCGTGACGTCCTCCAAGGCGGTAGAATCTAAGACATCGAAGAAGCTATTGAAAGAATCTTCCGCCCCTTAAGGCCCCTCATTTGGGCGTCCTTTCAGCATCTGGGCCTCGTTGATCATGGAGTCAGTGAATGAAGGCGACCTGGAGAGATCTATCACCCCCAGGTGTGTCTTTCGGGACATTTTCCTCTGCCCGAGAAGTACCGGCCATGGTTTCTTTGTTGACCCACCCAGCTCGGGGAAAAATGGCCTCATCCTCCCCGGTTTGGAGACCTCTACCACTACCTCTTCATCAGCCACTTTGGTTTGAGGCAGTTCGGTACCGGTTCTCACGCAAGTCATCAGCTCGGAAGCTTCTTCTTCTTCGGTCTCGTCCCTCAGTCGACTGACTGAGTTCAATAGGATCCCCCGAGCGCTGGTATTTTCCTTGGATTTGCGCACCAGCCTCCTTTTCGGTCTTGTCTTCTCTGAGTTCGGAGAACTCGGATCCCCTTTTATTTTGTTCTCTTTGTCCTACCTCGGAGTAGATGGTTCGGGGAGAATGTCTTCATCGCCGGACGGAGGCCTCACTACAACATCTTTGGGAAGGCATGCAAAGGAAAAAGAAGTGAGAACAAGCGCAGCAGGAAAACTAAGTGTTATCCACTGAGCAGAGGAACCTCACCGTAGGAACGGGCCTCCCACCGTCCCTTCAAAAGATCACGCCACGCGCACTCGGAATATGGCTTATGTGACACGATGCCCTTGACCCACTCCTTGAGTCGAGGAATTGCATCTGGCATCCGAGTAATAGCTGCATAACCACAAAACATCGATAAGAAGGGAGGAAAAGGAAAATCGATAAACAAAATCTTAAAGGCAAGGCTATACTTACGTTTCCTGTTCCATTTCTCAGAAAATGGCGTATCCTTGACGGGATTAAATTCAAGGTCTTCACTAGAACGAACCGACAAAACCATCCTCGGTCCCGATCCTCGTCGATGCTCGAGAATGGGGCCTTACTAGTCCGACGGGCAAGTTTTATCAATCCACCTCGATAGATTTGGGAACTGTATAGACGTATGAGGTGATCGATGGTGAAGGGACACCCCTCGATTTTGTTTACAAAGAAGCGAAGGAGAATTACTATCCTCCAGAAAGAAGGATGAATCTGACCGAGGGTCACCTCGTACCTCTTACAGAAGGCGATGATGACCGGATCCAAAGGACCCAACGTGAAGGAATAAGTGTAAACACTTAAAAAACCCTCTACGTGGGTAGTAATAGCTTCCTCGAGCGCAGGCACCACCACATGCTTACCGACCTAGTTGCAATCCTCATTGACCTTGGAGAGGAAGCTATCAGTGACCGAGCATATATATCTCGAGATCGGCTCACATCGACCCAGTACCGAGAAGGTTTTCTCGACCTTGAAATCAGCACCGGTCGGGCACCCCGCAGTAATGAACATCTTCAAGGGGGGCTCCGGTGCCGTTTCCTCAGTAGCAGCAGATGAAACATTTTCCTCTTCGACCGGTCGCGAGGTAGCAGGAGTTTCTTTTTGGGGAACAGACTTTGAGGTCTTCACCATTTCTTTGAAAAATTAAGGACAAAGAGGAGTTAAAAGAATATGCTTGATAATTTGGGATAAAGAACAGAAGTTCTTATAAAGGGATTTCAGAATAATCAGAAAATTAATGTTTGAGAATATTGAGATTTCTAAGATACGAGGGAATAAGGTTTAAAAGTAAAGTTTGAATGAGCTAATAAGGGGGTATTTATAGTTTTTCAGCGACTGTACATATTTGGGAATGGCCGACTGGCAACTAACAGGCATTTAATGCCATTGAAACTTGACTGATGAGACGTTTTGATTGTTTTGTCATTTCTGTCACAAATTATCGAGGTTAGGATTGGAAGTTCATGTCGTTTCTCGTCGTCTACTCTCCGAAAAACGAGGGGACTATCTGTATACGGTCAAAATCGATCTCGACTACAACTTGGTAATTTGGCCTGAAACGTGGTGATCACGGACTGGAGATTGACCTCGAGTCTCGCTAAGCCAGAACCTGAGGTCGGAAGACCTACCTTCGAGGAAAGTTGAAGTCTGGTCTCGACCTTAGCCTCGAGCGAGCTCGGAAATAACAAATGGAAGACCGAAATATCCGCGATCGGGTGAATATTACGGCGGGAATCTCGGTGTATATCGGCAAGGAACCAGCAATTAGCAAATCAAGAGATTTTTACTAGAAATGTACCTAGAGTAGGAATACTCTACTATATAAACGGTAACATGCATCCCAAACCAATATACTATTATTTCTAGTTCTTATTATCTCATCATTCTGTTCCGGCATCGATTAAAGCATGTTCGACTCAAGGTTGACCAACCTTCAAGGCCAATATCGTTCAATTTGTGGTTGGCATTTACTTTTTCATCGTTAATTTCAATATTAATCTTATTCTCATTTTGTATCAAGTTAGATCACGTATCCTTAATGTCACGTACAAATTTAATTGTTATTCAATTTTGAGGGTAAACATACATACTTATTAGAATTGGATATATCAAAACCTAGTATTCTCGCATAACCTTAAGAACCTTTGTTTAAAAAAATCAAAAGGCAAACTCTCTGACAAATTCTATCTCAATTCTTCTAGCCATCACATTATCAATTAAATTTAGTCATACCTCACTTTTGAAGTTTAATACCTTCTATAGACAATGTCAAAAGAAGCATTCTTTGATCAACTTTATCTTCTCTATATCCTTCAGCCATAACAGTATCAATTGCACTTTGGAATAATTGGCTTCTCAAGGTTAATTGCTCTTTTCTAAAATATTCATGTCTGACTTTTTCTATTTTAAAGTACATATCACGCATAAAAGCTCTAGTTTCATCATATACACCTATAAATAACATTTATTTATACATCAATAAGTGTTACAGTTTAATCTCATAAGTGGATATGAAAGATTAAATTGCATAATAAGTTATTTTTTATCTAGTTAGTAAAATTAGGTAATCAAATAAGAGAAAACAAAGGAAAAAGATCCATATATCCCATGTACTATTTAAAATTAGTCGATTTGTTATTTTTCAATAAAATCCTAGAGCTCGATGTGTTTCTTAGGTGATCATAGTCCTTCCTTCACATTAGCCTTATCACAACAGTGAGCTCTCCTTTACATTAATTTAACAAAGAAACATTCATAAGATTTGGAAAAAAAATTAAAATAGGACCTAAATAAAGAGGAAAACATAGAAGGAATTGATACATTTATCAAAATGATGGCCTTTAGTGTTGCTTTTTATTTTCCTGAAATGATCCACATATAGTAAAAATATATTATTGCAATTTGTAAGAATTATATTGTCTATATTAATTTTAATTATTAGAAGTATATTGTCTATATTAATGTAATTAAACAAGGAATGCAACAAACTAAAAGCGAATAATAAGGACTCATAGAATTATAGGTAAATATATGTGTGATTTCATCTTTTTTAAATATATATAAGATCTTGACTACAAGAGCAAGAAGCAATTAGTAGCAGAGTTATTAGTCATATGGCAACATATTTCATCGAACATTCATATTCTGGAGCAATTTATGTTACAAAATGCTGTAGCACAAATCTTTTCGATACTTCATTAGAGTTGTCTTGTATCGTGTTTTACATGGAGAATTCTGGGATAAATTATAAAGATAGACAATGAAGAAAGAGTCAAATGTCAATGAGAAGGAAGAGGATGATAGTTAAAGTTTCAACTAAACTTGCATGTGTAAATTTTTTACTTTTATAAGGAGTTGTTTCACTTTTGAACTTTTTGTTTTGGCCAAATCATATTTCATATAAAAAATTTATATATGTTTAGATATTATTAACCTCTTCATGCAGAAAAATAGACGTAGTATCTGAAATACAATGTTATAATTAGTACATTAAAATATTTTAAATTATTAAAAGCAGATATATTACCAATGGTGCGACTGCCTAATCCAAATAACATATCAGGAAAAAAGTATAACATGGCATGATTCTCGTATACATACACCCACGTAAATTTCACCAACAAATTTACGTGGTTTTCTAACTTGGATAGTCACTATCATTGGACAGAATAGAGATTTTTTTAACAAACTTCCGAACCAGAAGGCGAAAAAAAGCAAACAATAGAATAGAAAAGATGAAAAATTACTTGTTTGAAACACCATAGAAACAATGATGTTGAGGCTGACCTTCTTAATTGGGATTGAACTAATTGTTGTGGCTTGAAAAAGTATCAAAAATTGATAATTGAAGAACAAAAAAAAAAGTACAAATACTTATAAACATGAACGAAAGAGGTGAAGAAGTTTATTTACGTATTTTTTTGAAGGAGCACATCCCTTGACGTGGATAAGTAAAAGTTCTCCGAATGAACACATCGGTTCGTATGGATTTTCTCCGCCAGGTACGGTAATTAAGTTTTTAGTAAGGAGGGTAGAAAGTAATTTGACTTTTTAAATTAGGGGTTTCTATTTTTAATATAATATAAATTTTTAATATAGTGTAGAGAATATGAGTGAATATTTTTTTTTTAATCTATTTTGCCACTACTAGTTTAATACAAAGAACTTGTACTTAATTACCTTACAAATACGCTCATTGCGTAAATATTATATAATGCAAAGAACCAAAACTCGAAAAGCAAAGACAAGATGGTGGAAGATGGGAGTAAAAATTTGGTTGGCTGGGAACTCTACCATTTTACCCAACCGACGTCACCACAATGTATCTAGTGGTAGTACGATACTGAACTCAAACGCTACGATCAAATCCAATCATCTCGTCCTTTTCCAACAGTTATGTTTAAAGTTGTCAATTCCATGATATTTTGGAACTAAAGCTCCCCAAATATGTAAGTAGGGGACAGGTCGGGTCGGATATGGAACAGGTTGAAAACGGATAATGAAAAAATAAATAAATTATTTGATTCGATTCATATTTAATACGGATAAAAAACGGGTTAAGCGGCGGATAATATTGGATAACCATATTAACCATGACTTCTTGAATATGATCACTTTTGAGAGAATTCCTAATCTCCCAAACTTGAGAAACTCTCAATTTGAGGTTTTACAAATGTAAAAGTTAAACTCATCAGTTATACATTAGTTATTATTTTCTAAGTGGATAATATGGTTCTTATCCACATTTGACCCGTTTCTAAAAAGTTCATTATCCAACTCATTTTTTAATAAATAATATAGATGGTTATTTTTTTAAACCATTTTGCCACCATTATGATATTGAATGCTTCCTACTAAAGTTTGCATTTATATTATACTAATGTCAGGACGTCATGCTAGACACTGCACAATTCCGAAGATATCAAAACGCTACACTTGACTTGCAAAAATCTATACTCCATCCATTTTAGTTTATGTCAACCTATTTTTTTTTAGTTCGTACCAAAAATAATGATCACTTTAAATAATTAAAAACAATTTACCTTTATGCAATAATTTATAACCATATAAAATATATGTGATTTATTTTGCACTACAAGGTCTAAAGTTTTCTTTCTTTTTTTAAACTTTGTGTTCAAACAAATAAGTTCACTTAAAATTTAACGTAGGGAGTATATTTATATCGACCACTAATGATGGAGTTGGGGATCTTGTTTCTTTGTTAATCCTTTATTATTATTTCTTTTTCTCGATTTTGGGTTGAGGGTGTTGGGAAGGAGATAGTGAAAAGTGTCTTTAATGCTGTCTGGTATACTCAATGGTTGCTTGGTGAAGACAGAAATAAATAGACAACTTCAGTATCTACTTCAGCATCAGCAACAGTACATGACCAAGATTTTCTTAGAAGGCTAACAAGGGCTCTTTTTGACAAGACCGAGTAATAATTAAAGTGAACACTTACATCCTTAGCCGTGTGTAATATGAATTAGCATTATATTTATTGTACAAGTGATGATTGCTATGTACAAACTCAAAGATCAAATATAAAGTTCAGTTTTTCAGTACGTTTTTTTCCTTTCCTCGCGAACCAATTTTTGCTTCATAAAGTTCTCAGTTATTCAACTTTTTTTCACAAACCAAAAGGCTACTCTTTTAACAAATTTTACTAAAGAAAACACTGCCTTAAGGGGTCATTTGGTAGGCCGTGTTAAGCAAAATAATTCCCGTATAAAAATTTAATCCGTCCAATACCATGTTTGGTTGGTCAATTCAATTTACTCTTACCTAATACATGGATTAGTTATACCTCATATGAGGGATTAACTAATACCATGGAAAGGAAGGGATTACTAATCCATGGATTAGCTATACATGGATAAGACTTAAAATTACTAAATCCAAACTTATACATAGCATAATTAATTTTTAATACAATGAACCAAACACTTGATAAAAAATAATCCCAACACTACAATCCCTGCATTATTAATCCCTACATTACTAATCTCTGCACTACTAATCCCTGCATTACTTGTGTTCGTACCAAACAACCCCTAAATGTTGTAACTCATTTTTAACGATCCTTATTACAGCTCACTTCTGAAGGATAACATAGATGTGCTATGAATTGAAAGAAAATAGGAGAAATATCATTATACTTTTTTGCCTCTCAATGGAATCAAAATTTGTAATTCGCCAATCAATTCACATAACAGGATCAAAACACATCATAGAATCTGCATCCCCAGAAAAAATAACTCCTCAATATCAGCTAAGCATACATGATATGAACTTTCATATCGAGACTACAGAAATCAAGAACCAGCACCATAGACAAGAATGAACTACAAACCACGCCTCCAATCTCCATAACAAGACACCATACATGACCGGGGAAAAATTCAAGATACTTACACTCGAAAAGAGCACTACTGTCCTAGAATTATTCTTGCTAGATGCAAAAGTGGTTCATAAGAACGAACAGCAAATACAATGCTAAATATGTTGAGGAATGTGGAACACACCTAGAATCAGCAGAAGCTGTAGTAATTACCTCCAAGTGACTTTGCTACAAAGCATAAGTTATATCCATTGGACCATCTGCTACGACAACATAGGAGAAACAGAAGTTTCTCTGATAAATGCATCGAGCATATGTTCCAGAACTCATGCTCCATGTAATTCAGATGATTATAGTGGAACCCATCGAGCAGAGTGATAGGAAACTTTACACGCCAAAGTTGCTCCAACAATTCATGCAGAACAAAAATTTACTAACTGGATCTTATGGTAATATATAGCTCTGTGCCTTCAAGATTGACTGACATAGAGTACTGGGACAAGGCCAGCCATTTTCCCATCTCTGCCAGGGCGTTTTTTCTTGACCTGAAACAAGTGTGCACCATATGTCACCAGATAATCATCAGAGATAACACTTTCTACATAGTTCCTTCTTCCCTAGAAGGCAAAGAGAACACAGTAAAAGGACTAGGTAAAGAGTGCAGAGTCAAGTTTCACAATAAACCCACTAAAAACATGGTTGAACTAAGTAATCAGATAATCGTTACCAAAGGAATCTTCCCAAGCATATTACACATTCAAGCTGCCAGACAGAGCCTCCTTGAATTGACTCGGTGAAATGCTTAAGAAAGAACAAACAACTATGGTTCATGGGTACCAGTTGGTCAGTGAAATTCTCCACAAAACGTTAAAAAAAATATATATATTACTCCCTCCTTCCGACTTGTTTTGCATTGACTAGATAAGGAGGTTAAGAAAGAGAGACTTTTGACACAAACGAAATATGCATAGATTAGCAAAAGTACTCTTGTAAACAATTTGTTTCTTAAGTCCAGTGGTGCCTATAACAAGTCATGTCAATGGCATGGTGGAAATGTAAAAATAACCGAGCTTTAAAAACAGGAAAGTGCTTAGGGATAGACAAAAAGGGATAGGGTTCCAACCAAATTGAAATGGAGCGAATAATAGAAATAGCTGGAGGGGAAGAAGGGTTACATGATTGGATTCAAACCTTCCACCTATTAAATTATCTTTCGATTGATAATAGAGGATGACTGCAGAGGATATGGAGCATACCTTGTAGTTTAAATTTATAGACCTGATACTATTTGGCAAAATCACCTTAACTCTAACCACTCCCTTTAGTTATCAGATATGTAAAACAAAAACATAAGCTCAAAGAGATCATAGTATTACATAAAAAATTTTGTTAAAAAGTATCATAGTTTCAGATATCTAGCACATCATTCTCAACAAATGACGACATAATCAATATGTGAGACAAATAATACAACTTCAGTGATCAGGAGAAGATTAATGCAGCGACTAAGTTATCACATTACTAGTTATAAAGCAACAGTTGTATACCTTCATACATCTTAGGATTTAACATACATTGCTAAAAAAGAAAAGAGTATGGGAGATTGGAAATAAAGAGAGACAAAGTGGAAATAACTAGCCATTCTTCGACAAAGTGACAATTATAGTTCTTCTCTTCTCTTAAATAAAAAAAAAATTACTTCTCTTGCTTTTGGGGTATCACACGAAGTAAAATGGGATAGGTGTTACACCAGCCTTGTTCTTCCTTAACCAGTATTACAGATACTCCGCACAAAGGTTCTTTTGGTTAGAAAGAAAGTATGATTGGCATTCGGAAAGGGAGAATCTGGATCAGTGTCACACTTCAAGGAAGATATCTGGTCCAAGGTATCTTCCCCATTCAAAGAAATTGAGTAGTGTACATATGAATGAATACTAAGATACAAGTAAGCTGAGTCAGTTAGATGCATGATTAGCAATGAAGAGTGGCTCTACAAGACATTCCATGGGAATTACTTACATAGAACCAGCCATCTACTTCATACTCAATTTCCACTTCTTCCCCCGCCGTCAAATTTAGCTGCAAGAAAATCCAAAACTTAATTAACCTTTGCACCTCCAGTAAGCCACAAAGGACTAAGATACATTTAGGTAGAATTTGGACATAATTAAAAATGTCAACATAAGAGTGCAACGTGTTAAATGGGACCAATTTTGTAGCAAGCAAGAACAATGTATGGTATATTCATCCCCAAAGGACTAAGATACATTCAGGTAGAATTTGGACATAATTCAAAATGTCAACATAAGAGTGCAACGTGTTAAATGGGACCACTTTTGTAGCAAGCAAGAACAATATATGGTATCTTCATCCCCAAAGGACTAAGATACATTTAGGTAGAATTTAGACATAATTCAAAATGTCAACATAAGATTGCAACGTGTTAAATGGGACCAATTTTGTAGCAAGCAAGAACAATATATGGTATCTTCATCCCCACCACACATACTACCACAAGGGATTACTAGATCATTAACCAGTCTTTCCAGGGAGAAAATCTAGTAGTCACTAATAGGCCTACCTCATCATCTCCACCAGCAGTGAAGTCATAAAGTGCTGTACCAGACTGTGGGTTGCCTGAAGAGACTCGCTCTTCTTCATGGGATCCAAAACTTTGAGAACCAGAGCCAGCCAAGGGATTCTCAAACGACTCGTATCTTTCTCTAATAGGTGATGAATATGGTGGAGGCTCTTCTCTTATCTGCAAATTCCTTTAATAAGAGACTTGCATCTCACATGACAAAAGACATGAAATTGACTGGGTAGGAGGCCTTACCGGGGATCCCAGACCATCGTATGAGGAGCCACTGTAGGAATTATTCTTATATCGGCTCCCACCAGATTTCCCCTGTCATAGGCAACAATGACCCATTTTACATACTAATACAGGCAGAAAAGAAGGAACCCAAAATGAAATACAACGATTGAACCGCTGCTCAACACTAAAAGCAATGCAATTCGAGTATCAAGAATTTTTCTTTCTTTTTCAAGGTATCAAGAAGAAAATATGGCTTGTAACACGAAAGACTACTTCATTAAAAAACATTTTAAGTCAGTTTCAACCCCATAGTAGAGTCCAGCCCTAGTTATATGTATTACTTTAGACTACATTCAGATATAAACAAGGGTATTGAAACAATTAAATAGAACTTCCATTCTGATAAACACCACTAACTAGAGCGATTAACTCATTTCATAACACAGTTTAAGCAAGTTTGCTAATCGTGTATACTCGAATGCTTTGACCAGGTCCACTGAACCTCAGACTTGTTCTCATAGTAATAAGAGACAAAACATCAGAATTCAGCAATTGCATTTAGTTTGTAACTAAGACTGAACCAACTTCACTACACAAGTTTACCAGGTTTACCAATATGGTATAGATCAGTTTTTTTCCCATGAGGAAGGAGATTGATACACTTGATCAAAAGCAGAATATGGCAACTTAGTTATTTACGTTCTCAAGAAAATTTTAAGGAAGCTGAGCTGCTCTCAGTACAGTGGTTAAGCAAGTGTTCAAACAAAGGCAATAAAGAGATTCAAAGTTCAAACATCAGAAATGATTGCTAAAAGTTGGTGCAAATCGTAAGCAAGGAATGCAAGGATGTAGTGACTTAAAGTATTGTATTACATGATGAAACACAAAATTATCCATTATTTTCACCTAACACCACCCTTTTAGAACATTGTTTGGCTGGAAAGAGTGGATCCGTCCCCCCGATATAAAGCAAAGTCAGTCTTAAATACTAAAATAGTATGCTTTGCCGTGTAAACAATCAGGGTTGGTTGGATTTCCAAATACTGTCTTATGCAACTAAATAGACTAAAAACTCAAATTTTCTGATCTTTTCCCCTCAATTAAAAATGTTTATTATCACCCGAGAATAGGTTCCCAAATGATGTAAACAGTGACAAGTTTGGATACGTCATTCTTAAACCTAGAGGTATTCAAAACTTCCTGCAGCTTTACATAATTTCTGGTTCTATTTGTCAGGTCTCCTTGTTACAGCTGAATTACATTCAGCTTTAACATGTGGCTCCAAGTGTTTCTAAAGTCTCAGGTGTTCCACTCCAGGTGATGGACCAGAGGTTGTGATGGTCTAGAGAGAGGGAGAAATTCTCTTGCCTTAGCTGTTAAGACCACTTCTTTTCAACTAGCCCTTGGCAATCCTAATTCACACACTCTTGCCTTTTAATTCTGATGTATCCTCTGTTCCATTTGAAGATTACTTTATAAACGATAAGCAGTGAATCCAGACATATCACATTCATCCCCCGAGGCTTTCCTCATTTTAAATCATGAGAGAGATACCAAAGTTCTGCAGTCTCAGCAAGGTAACTTTCTATAGTGATCCAAAAGCAGGTTGAACACAAGCAACTTTGGTGCTTCTACATAAAACATTTTAGCTACATTTATACGAACTTTTGTACCCCTCTGTCATAATTACTGGTTAGCACAACATTCTATCTATATTTCTCGAGAGATGTCAATAAACGTTCAAATTTTTCCAAAATATACCAGTGGGCTCCCATTTTCTTAGGAAGATTTTACCTTTTGGCACGTGAAGCTTAATGGAACATAAGCCAATTGATAAATATTTAATCTTTTGTGTGTTGGGGAGGGGGGATTTTTGGGGGTGGAATAAGGGAATGAATATGACAGGAACTGTGAACATACATATGCTACAAACATGAAAGGCAAATCAGTGAGAGCAACATAGTCCTGGACAAATACAGATACCTCTATCTATGAGGTTTTGATTTATGCATAATGATGAAGGGGGTTGTCTGTAGCGTTGTATACCATTACATAACAGAGGTCAAATACATCATTAAACAATTTGGTTCTTCATCAAATGTCAAAATTTCCAGGTAAGTGTTTCTTCATTTGGAGTAAGCTAAATGACAAAAAAATTAATTGGATATAGGCGTCCATATCAGCAGCTATAATACGAAGCTCCTTCAAGCATACCATAATTATTCTCAGTGCATTAAATTTAAAGCAGATTTTAAATGCTAACTACCTACCTTGGATTGTGAAGTCCCATAAGTAGATGGCTTAGAACTGAATAACGATGGATAGTTCATTCCACCAAAGTGCGATGAGATGGATGTCTCAACTGACCCAACTGAGTCTGGGGAGGAAGATCCCGACGATCGTCCATCATCTTCCTGCAGCCACCAGTTGTAGATATTTAATCATTTGCACCATGTTGGAGTAAAAGAAAGCAGCATAGATTTAAGAATTACTACCTCCATTTCCGAAGATTCTAGGAGAGTCTTTGCCCACATATCATCATAACTCATGGAGGGTCTAGAAATAATATTCTCCTCCTCAACATCAGGAGCATCAGTACCAGCACCAGCAAGAAACTCATTAACCTAGGGATGAAAGAACTCCTTAACAAGCATGAAAAAATTGATACAGCAGGGGCTAATCTATTTAACGGTACATAATGCTACACTATGTTTCTGCACTAAACAGATAGATAGTTTCACATCAAACCAATTCAGATACAATTCAAAACATACTTGAGACACATATCGAGAACACATTTTTCGAAAATAACGTAAATGAAACCGAGACAGTAAAAAGCATTTTCACTGTCCAACGTGTTCTCCTGGCTATCCTACGTGTTGTATCAACTATATGTCCACAGCAACCTTTTATAAATGTCCAAGCTACATATAACATAGAACAAATAAGTTATATGCAATTTTCTTTTGTTTTATCAATTAAGATATACAAATTGACCACCAGAACAGAAAGGTGACAGTGTCAGTTTTCAGGTTTGATACATTACTCAAGTACTTACCCTGTTAATTGCAGGTGCATTATTTAAGCTATCATCACCAAGATTTGCAGCCCAGAAGTTCACAAGGTCATCATCAATTGTTTCAGGCTCAGCAGTTTGTGCCTTGGTAGTTTCATACATAAGATCAGAGATACCCGTGGCTACAGCGGGATCGCTGAGTCCAGTTGACGCACTTATATTATGCCGAGTGCGGTAGACATCGATTAGCTTTGTGCTGTTCAAAATATATAACTTTATTCAATACACTACATTATAGAAAACTTAAAAGAGTCTAAGCACACTAACCATCATTTTAGCATGTATAAGATGAAAAAACTGGTGAAAATCTTGACAAAGACAACGCAACACCAAAAAATGGGAATAATTGGGTGAAATGCTAGCAAAGCTGGGTTTAAAACCTATTGGGGATCATGATCAAAAATATCTCTAGTCTTTTATTACTAAGCCTTCATTTTCCATGTTACTTTAACTAACTGCTCTAGCCAAGAGTCAGTTGGTATGATGTCCATTTCCCCAAAACTCAGAAGTATGTGTTTTAATGGGATCTCAACTCCAATTAAAGTTATAAAAGCTAGGTGCTTAGTTAATTTGTTCAGTTGGAACTTTTTCACCCCTGTAAATAGTGTAGACAACTTTTTGGAATTGTTAGCTCCTTGCTCCTAGTTTAGACACTCATGTACTGGAGCTAACTCTACTCTGTAACTCTTTTGCTTAGCATCCTCCTGATGCTCTTTAATGATATCTTTTTACTTCATCAAAAAAAAACTCAGAAGTATGTGTAGGGCAGTTTCAGAAAGCCCATTGAAACTAGATGACAATGAATTATTAGGTGGTTTTAAGGACTCATGTCTTGCCATTGTGAAGTCGTATCCCCAAAGATTTGCAAGTTCTAAGAGAAGCTTTAGTTTTCCTTGCAAGAATGCTACGGCTCCAACATGGTTGTCAGAGAACAGAAGGCAACTCAGCTAAGGTTGCTCCTAAGTAGTCCAATGATATATTTCTTTTAGATAATCTTCCCCCACAATGAACTGCTCTTTAACAAGGTAAAATTGGGAATCCCAGGATGTGTATCAGGCTCTAGAGGCCACAATGCTACCATTGGGGAAAGAGTAACATGCTTCTGTGGTCACACGTTCCGTGCACGCTTTACAACCTCGCTGTTCGTTCAATACACCACGCATTTTCTTAAATCTAATTAATGGTATTTGATTATAACCTATATTATGTGTGTTCTAGAATCCAGAATTTGGTTACTTTACTTCATACATGTAAATATTCTATCATGCAAGATATTTAAACACATTTCTGGCATTTGAGTTTTAATCAATTTTGATATATCCCCAACATCTATTATTACATCTATTTTAAATTCTATTTCATTTTTACGCTGCATGTCATGGAACTAATGTCCCAACCCATGAGAGATAAAATGTGCAGACCTTTGTCTCCACTTCCTAAAACACTGTTAGCAAGTGAATTGATGTTGTCGCTCTCACTTCTGCATGAAACTAACGAAAATTCATTTCTTGTATGCTCAAACAACAATGCCAATGGAAACTTAAGAACAACGTACCTCGTTGGCCCTAAAGGAAGATACTTTGATCTTGGAACATAACAAAACAGAGAAACGAGATCCAAGAGCCTCTCATGAGTTTCATACAATTTCTTTAGCTCCTCGTCAGACCATTCTTTTTTTGCATTATCATGGTTACGCATCTCTCTACATATTCAAGCAGATTGTTAACAAGGGACTACGTATCACACCTTACAAATGGTTAATTAGTGTTCAGATGAGACAGAAAATAGCCTTACACTTACTTTATCAATTCATCCTGCGCAGAATACATTTCATCAAGGACCTTCAACATAGGGCTGATTAAAGATCCAAGGCCAGTGCCACTGGCTCCCTGGTCCTCTCCATTGCTAACATGCATGTCTGAGAACTGAGACTGTACACCACCCTGGGCTAACGCATGTAAAAATTCATAGATTTGTAACCTATAAGGCTCACCAGATCGAATTGCAATAGTTGTAAGAGCCTGGGCAGCAATTATGCGAACCTGAAATTTAAAAGTAGCAAGAAGGGAAACCACGGAACACTTAATAATATACATTTTTCAAATATAAAACACTCACTGATGTATATTGACAATAATAAGAAGCATTTGTAGTTGAATTACAACTAGAACTTACCTATACTCGTATATTCATACTATACGTTAGCAAGAAAAAATAAGTTAACGCCTCCACCCACTGCAGGAGAAAGAAGGACTGCCCCAAGAGGTATTTACAAACGTATATACGGGTTTAGAGCTCCTTTCAAGTGGGAAGAATACAACTTTTCAGGGAGACAAGGACTTGAACATTAAATGTAGTGAAATGAACACAATTTTAGGATGGATTTGTTCCAGCACACTGCCAAAAGTGTAAAACACAAAGGCAGGGTATATTTTCATCGTCAGCAACAGACACACACACTCCAGCTACTTGCCATTTGAAATATCATGAATAAAGTAAATCTTAATTTTTGTGAGAGCAGTCGCAACAAGATTAACACACTGTCCCGTTTTGTTTGACCTGGTTATTATTTAGAAACTCAACAAATTCGTCTTTGATCATGATTTGTTCAATTATTTCTTTTTTTCTAGCAATCATTTTCCATGTACTCTCAAAATCTAAAATTTTATAGTTTACAAAATAAATCATCAATGTTAGACAAGTTGATCGAGTCAACCCTTGTAAAAATGTTTGGAAGGGAGAAATATAGGTTCTCATACATTTCATGTTCACAACTAGTAAGCAGTTATAACCAATAACCAAATGCATAAATCGTGTATGAAATAAATCAAAGCTTGCCAAAAGTTTCGTTTGCAAAAGGAACGATTAAAGAACTTAAAACTTCTACCTCCCAGCTACCATTAAAAGCACACCGTTGAAGTCGAGTCAGAGCACCAGAGAGAGTAGGATTACGAGAACTGGCAGCAGCAACCATTTTATCTGCATCTAACATCATCAATGCTGTGCCCGGAGGGGTAGCTGACTCCCAAGCATACTCAGAGGCAGCATAATTTGCATTTTCTCCAAGGAACCAGACCTTCAAGTATGTCATAACCCATTCAGAAAAATAAAAGAAGCCATCACAGATACCTGGTAGTTATCTGGTAGCTCAATATCAACAAATTAATTCGTAGATGAGGTTCTTACTGCTGCTTGGACCATTCTCTGCAATGCCAGAGCTGACTTTGGATCGGAGGCAGATACGCTATCAACTGAGGTAAGTCCAGACATTGAACCAGGTTGTGGAGGAGGCAAATCCAGAACTATAGTGACTGCTTCCAATGCAGTGTGTTTTCCATCAGGACCAGCTCCAACTAGACAAGTCTATAAATTATATTACTATAGATTAGCATGCATGTTTGCTACACGAATGGAAAAACTTAAAATGACAGAAAGGAAACATATGGAAATGTATGAAATGGAATTTTACAAGGTAAGGCAAAGATGAGAGGGTCAATAATTCCAAAATTCCACTGTGTCAAAGATTTAACAAAAAAATCAAGTTAAAGTAGCAAGACAGAGAAAACAGGATGTGAATTAGCAAACAATGTCAAAGCTCCAACGACGTTGCTCAGCAATCAACTAAGTGGAAGAAAAATTCTGCAAATCATACTGCACTGCCTGATGAAAGTAGCATCCCTGAGAGTACCTACAGATAGATCAAATAGAATGTCCAACTGTAGTTGAGAGAACAGACTGACATTATAACCTACAACCATTACAAAACCATGAGGGGACATGTATTTTCTGACACCCTTCTGCACATGTAACCTTGTCTTGGGATTACACGTGGATTGAAAAGAAAAAACGATTTTCGATTTAAAAACACTGAATCTAACACCCCCTGGCACGACAAGATTAAGAAATCTGGAGCATGGACATAATGACATGAGGACTGAACACTAAACAAACCAAGAATAGGAATGGGGTTGGCTCTAATACCATGTTAAGAAAAAAATGGATAGGTGCTTAACTCAATCCCAAAAGCTAGTTCGTGAGGTGAGGACTGCCAAAAACCATACAAGGAGACAACAGCCTATTCCCTAATAAATTCCTAAAGATGCACAAAAAATATATTCATGTGAGATGAATAGACTGTTTGCAATCGCACTATTCTTCATTTGGGCATTATTATTTGGGAGGACCCAAGATCGTAAATCCACCCTCACTATCTACTTTCAAGCATATGATGGTAGAATGAACAAAGAAAATGATGGTAGAAAGAACATCAGGTTATGAAGTGCAGCCCAAATAAACAGATGACAAAATACTTAATCATACCATGCGTATAAGTATTTACTGATACAGAATTTGCAAAAACGTATCAATTCAATGTTGTCAGATAATGTCCCTTTTAAGGGCACCAAGGTCGATCGACACTATACAGGACTTAGGTTGTTAAAAGAATCATCAATACTCCAGTTTAGTACAAAAAAAAGTAGATAAAGCATGTATAAACAGACCATTCTCAGCAGTATATGTTATCAACACCTGTTCAGTCCATTTAGCAATTAGGGAAACTACAATCTGCTGCGCATGCAACTTTGTTTTAAACTATATATTATGAACAGCATACTCAAATTGGAAACTAATAACTACAGAGAAGTTATAAACATATTCTAAGGCCAAAAGATTAATTGAAACACAAATGAGATATTGGAAAAGAAAGAACAGAAGCGTTAATTAAGGAAGAAAAATCAACTTAATATTCTGTTGCGAGAATGAGCTTACTTTCCATAGAAGTTGTAGCACATCTGCATCTATCTTTCCAGGAACTTTGGTGGCAAAAATTCTTGCAATCTCTAGAAGGGTTACTGCCATATCAGGAGTAGCCTAACAATCACACAGCAAAAGACAGTAGGGTATGTGAGCTCTGGGGATTATGCCAATTATCAAAGATCTAACAATACAGAATTTTCACACGCTAATTAACCACAGCATGGAAAAATTGTGAGCCTAAACTTGCATTCACCCATCTCTGTCTCTTTTATTGGTGGCATGGACACTGATCTCAAGATTAAGATTAAAAGAAATGAATCTTGATTAGGTGAGCATAAAAATACTTCAAGCTAAAATGAAGTTACAATAAGGCATACTTTAAAGCTCTCTCTCAACAAACAGCTGGACAAATTAATGCCTCTCGACCATCCACAATACCATAGGAAAACATTACAGGATAAAATGATCTTACAATTCCACAAAAGAACAATGAACACCTCAATATACGAAACTTCCCGTGTAGAACAATCATACGTTCTTAAGCATCTTTTATCTAGTTCTTGCATCAAGATTTCTTTCACCAGAAAGAAAAACATTATGATGGAAAAGAAAGGGGTAGAATCTGTAAAACTTTTAAGGATGTCTACATATTTAGTCACAAGAAGAAACTAAAAAGCACAAAGCTCCAAAAGTGAAATAGAGAATGAAGCACTATGTAAAGACAAGATATGTTGAGGACGATCACTTAATAGTTATGCAAAGATAATGCCTTTAACCGGCTCTAAGTACCTTGAAACGAGCATGAAGTGTTAACAATATATCATTCACTAATGGTGCTGGCCAAGCTGGGTCTGACAGTTCTGAAGCGATGATGGATTCCAATTCATCAAAAGACTCGTGAGGGCTTTGCATCCATATCAATGCTTTTATTACAATTGCACGAACATAAACACATTCACATGCAACAGTTGTCCGCACCACCTCCATTAATGATGCCAATAAACTTGCAATCGTGTCCTTGGCACCAGTGGCATTAGAAATCGAGGAAACTCGGCGTATGCCTAGCCAAAAGGACAAAGAAAAATGGAAGAATCAGGAGGACTGACAATTCTGGATCCAACAAAGAGAACGCAAAGACCATCAAAGAATTGAGGCCAAACTCCGATTATAATACGAGAGAAAACTGAGTTATTCCAACTAAATAAAGCCAACAAGTAAGCTATTCTTTACAGGACATAAAAGCAGCAGGTCATCCACAAAGAAAAATTACCTTAACAGATGCAGAATCTAAAAGTAAACACGATGCCGGGAAAGACTGATATAATTAGTAATGGCATAAGAAAGGTAATTCAACTTTTTTGAGAAAGGTAACAATACTACATATCTTTAATACAAAGGCTGTGCTAAGAGCCATACTTACAGGTCATAGCAAGCAAAAGTATGTCCTTGTTCTTCTTACAAAGACTCTATGATATCTAACAATGGATACATATGAGCTACAAATTCTTCTTTACACCAAAGGTAAAACAAGAGTAAACAATTCATCTTGATTTTCTATATAGGGCTGCTAGATCCATCAAAACACCTTGTCTTTCTCTCCCTTCACACAGTCCGCCATATGCTGGAGTGGTTTCCACCATTTGTTCTGTCTAACCAAATCATTGGAGCTGGTCCAGCATGCTCGTAACTCCCCCTTGTTTTAAGGATGGTCCATTTCAGTCCTTTCATGCTTCGGGAAAAGTTGCCAGAGTAGATCAGTTACTTCACAATGCAAAGAAAAAAAAAAGATGACTATCGCTCTCTGCTTCCTTTCCACATACAGTGGTGGAGCCACCTTTGTCCAACGGGTGTCAATTGACACCCTTCGCCAGAAAATTACAATGTATAGCTAGGTAAAAAAAATTATGTATATATACTATATGTTAAATCCTCTTGGCTTCTTCTTGTGTTGTCTTCTTTGTATTTTGGATTCCCCTTAGTGAAAATCCTGGCTCCGCCACTGTCCATAGGTAACATCTTGAGCAAAGCTGCAATCCCTCTCTTCAAGTTCTCTCGAGTCAAATGAGCATCCTTGACAACTAGCCAGACAACGTGATACATTAAATGGTATTTCAGCTTCTGAACAGATTTCCAATGCCAATTGTAAAACTGCTGTCCTGTAATACTACTTCATTTTGCTCATCCTATTTTAGTTAAATGTGCTACATATTCATCTATCATGTCATATCTTGAAATTGTGAGCCCTGATATCTAAAATTTCTACTTAGGCACTGCAATCCGTCTAATCACCTTAACTTCATTTTTCGTGCCTGTGCCAGTCGTGTATGTACTATATCTTACCTTTACTTATCCTCAACCCTTACTCTCTAGAATACTTCTGCATAATTCAAGCTTTTAGCTGATTCCCTCGCTGGTTTCATCCATTAACACAATATTGTTTGCAAATAACACACCATGAACTCTATCTTGTATAATATTGGTTAACTCATCCAGAACTACAGTAAATAAGTATAAGGCTCAAGGCAAATACCTAATGTGAACCCATGATTATGGGAAACTTCTTTATATCTCCTCTCAGGCTCTCACAGTCCACAAATTTGTGATGGCTCCTATATACATATCTTAGGTGTTCTCCAAAACTGGAAACTCTCCAGATCTCATGCTTATTCTCTCTCCATATGACCCAAACTGCAAATTCCATATATTAGCCCATCTGTTACTCTTTTTTAAGACCTTGAGAAAGATCATTTGCACCACATACAAGCAATTAATGAACTCTTCAACCGATATGACTTTTAAGAAACCATTCCATATCACAAAATTGAACCTTGCAGAAATTTAAAAGAGAGAGGGGAGAGACAGACCACAAATAAATTATGGCTAAAAAGCATATTCATTTTCATTACCTTCAGGGTGAGAAGTTTCATTATTATCGTGATCAAATGAGTCGTTATTCTCAGGAAAGGTGTTAACATAAGCTCCTTCATCAATATCTTGTAAGCCCAAAGCAAAAGCTGCAGCACGACTTTTACCCATTTCTTGCACCACCCGGGCTGCTGCATGAAGTACAGGCCGAGAGAAACTGCGAAAGGAACTCTCCAACCTGCCAAAATGAAGGGTGTTATCTTACCAATTCAGCACGAAAAAGTTGAACCTATGGGTTAGGAGGGGGCGGAGAGCATTAGAACAAGCTTGAGAACCTCCTCATCACAAGTTTGATCAAAGGTTGAGGACGCCTTGTCTTTGAAGACTTATCTTTGGAGGACTTTGACGGAGCTGCATCCTTTGATTCAGAATTTGCGTCTTTAGCTGAAGGTGCTTCTGGAAGCTTAAGAATTTCTCTGGTCAGTCTATACCACCCAGCGGCCCGTTCCTCAGTCCTACAGAGTCCAGAAGTCCACAGAAGATTAAGTATTCATCAATATTACAAATTACGCAGTCTACAACGTTAGGTAAAGAAAAGTCCAGTAGAAGGAGCTACCTCTCAGCATTATCAGCTTTACCCAGCACACAAAGGATTGCCTCAAAACAAACTCTTTCACTAGGATCAAGAAGTAGCTGATAGAGCACTGAATTGAACTGAGTCTTAATGTCTGGCCTTTCTGCACACGCAATATGGAGTTCACCAAGCAATCAGCCATTTTATTTACCCCCAGTCTCCAAACAGAAAAGGAACTTGCTTGCTCAGAATACATTTCAAATAGACATACCATCTAATGACCGAGCTCTGGATATACTGTGGCACAACCTAGCAAGTGCAACTCTAGCAAGAACATCATGCATATGGAGTACATTCTGTAGAGACCCTGATTCAAACAAATTCTGATAGTATTAGTGGCTAATAAATGACTGGGAACCCAGAGAGTTTATATTAACTTACCACCAGGCTGCACAAGTTTCCCTGCAAAAAGACAAAAAGGCCTATAGTCAAAAACCAACTCTAGACCATCCATCAAATACATCAACAAAGAAAGTCTACACAATGATTTCATGAAAATCACTAGAAGTAGCATAAGACACCACAGCATCATAATCTCAATAACAAACGTTAAGACATTGCTAATTGTCAAGTGCAAACCCACAAGAAAACAAATAAAGAGTTATTTATCTAAAAGGAATCCCACGGTGTGGGATAAGACTGGGTATGTTGTTGTTGTTGTTGTTGTTGTTGTTGTTGTATTTATCTAAAAGGAATACAAATGCAGATAGGAAACGAAGTCCTCCTTAAAGAGTCCACACTCTGATCACTATAAACTCATGATAGTTTGAAGGATATCCCAGAAGTCCAGAACTTTGGCTCTTGTAAGAGCCCATTTGGATTGGCTTAAAAAAGTAGCTTTTCAGCAGAAATAACTTTTAAGCCAAAAAGCAATAAGTTGGGGTTCCCAGCTTACTGCTTTTAGCTTGTTTTAAACAGTTTTTAACTTATTTTAATTTTAACTTTGTCAAACACTGAAAAAAGCTAGAAAGAGCTTTAAAGCTGATTTGACCAGCTTAAAAGCCAATTCAAACACCCTCTAAGTCCTTTCCTCAGCTTATTCTTCACTTCTTTACTAATTGAACTGTGCTTCGTTTGCAAACACACTGTTCATTCTACTGTTTAAGGTGTGGTGTTCCTTCTCTTCCCTCTAACTGTTGAAGTGAGGATTCTCAAGTTTCTATATCTTTCCACGACAGAGAACTTCAACAATTTATCAAGAAATATATTTCTTTTTCATATTTAGGGATGTGTGGACTTCGACATAATTCAAATTTTTCAAAGAAGAAAAACCGAAACTATGGAACCTTTGCACTGTCCAATCATTCCTATTTACTTAACACAACTGCACTATTTATTTAACACCACTTCCCTCCTTCTCATTGGCTTTTACATTCTTGATCAAGAGATAGCACTATTTCTATAAAACACAATGAACTCCAAAGCGCTCCCACCAATAAGTCTCAAACAGATTTCGCTTGTTTTATTATTTCTTCAGACTATATGGACTATAGAAACCTGGGAAAAATTAAACAATGAAAGAGCTATAGTGTCTCTATATTGTGAAGATTCTTGAAGCAAAGCATTAACCCTCAATGATTGGACTTACTAAGCCTCTACGGGAATTAGTGTTCTCCAAGAAATTGGTAGAGTAAATATCACAATTAAGTCAATTACATGAGGCAAGGAAAAGAACAGAAAAAGGACATGAAATGAAACGTCCTTTTCAGTTTTTTGGGAACTGCTAAATAAAGGATCTCTCTTCAATGCATCTATGATACTTCAAGCCTTTTCCATTCAACAGGTTTTTACCCTTTGGCAGTTATATCTGTCCTCCATATTTTTAGTTCAGACACTCGACTGGAAATAGTTCTGCTTTTGGTAAAGTGCTCTTTAAACTTTTTTCTTTTGGGAAGACAGTAAATGCTCCTGCACGCACACCTACAGAGTTCCAATTTAGGCAAAACAAATTGCCAGTGTTCATTAACATAAAACAAGAATCAGCATAGCAATGCACAGTATTGTAAGTCAACACAAAATAGAAATTGGAGTTCAGAAACTGAAGTTCTTCATACTATCAAAGCAAAAGAAACAATTGCCAAAAGCTTAAACACCTTATTGAGAATATTACCTAATCCCATAGCAACTCCATATGGATCACTTGTGGCTAAGTCAGAGAGAATTTCTAAAGAATGCCGTACAGCAACTGGATCAGCAAATGAAACACTGTATCAACATATAAAATGCCTTAATTTTGGCTGTTCGTCAATGCAAATAAATATTAAACAAGCTTAAATGTATTTTTAACAAAAACAGAAGACCAAATTACTGTACTAGACTAGTAATGAGTTTGAAACACTGTTGCAGATGCAACACCGTATGACTTTTCTGCTCATTAAATAGAAGGGATCAGGTATAGCTTATCAAGCGATGCTAAATTTCTGAAAGGCAAAGCCATATTTAATGGCCCAGGCACCGTAGGCCCAAGACAGTGCTCTTGGTAAACTTGAAAACCGGGGGCTTGATTTTCACCTCTTGACGTCAAACCACTTGGTAGCAGACATCTCCGCGATTTATTAAGCAATCAATTTACAATATCCTCCATAATATGCGAAAAGAACATGGTTGGACCATACTTCATATGGTAAAAATCACACTAGTAGTCACACGGACAAGCATTGATTAATTAAGCAGAGTTCAGAGGCATGTAAACCAAGAATATGACAAATTGTGATTCATCAGATATTAGTGTCCCTGATTACGACAATAGACCACTAATGAAAATGGGTATACCACAATTAAGCAGCGAAATGAGAAAAAATAATCAAAATCTTTGTCCATTGATTAGAAAAATATCAACACTAGGGAGCAAACAAACCCTTGCACAGCACGATGAAGGAAAGCTGGATTTCCTGGATCCAATGGAAGTCTTCTCAACGCGCTCAATGCAGCATATTGCAAATTACCCCTAATAGTAGACTGAAAAATGAAGAAAGGGAGAAACAGTAAGTTGATAGCTTCCAAGCAGAACCATGAGACTGGTGAAAACTTGTAGCATCCTGCGGTATGATATCTATTTGTCCAACAGCCCCTACCCCACCCAACTACAAAAAGAAAGAGAATAATTGCATCCACACTTCAACTTAAATCAAAACCACTTAAAGCAAGGCTAGCTACTCAGCTACTCAAAAACGCCATGAGTCGACTCATTCAGCAACTACATTTAGAAGATGGTAAATCAGTCTAGAACAAGCCTGTAAACAGTATAAACCCATATTGCAAAAGGTAAATATTATATAACAAATGGATCTCCAAGATAAAACACGGATGTTATTTCAGAATTTCAAGGAACCATTATACGCCCGAAATTGGCTCGTGATAATTGTTACGTATCACCACTTCACCAGTGCATAGAACCTCATGCAGTTGAATTGTGTGAACCGTCTTGTCTAAACGTTTAAACTAATTTACTTTAATAAGTAATATCATAGTGGATAGAACTATAAAGAGTAAAAACCTACACAAGAATATGATTCTCTACAAAAAATAATCTCATAGGTGCACCCAAAATTAACTAAAAACAAAAGATGGGCACTCGTTGTAGCAAATCATTTTTCACACCTTAAAATATTCTCTTGTTCTTTTTCTTTTTTTTTTTTTTTGACGATGGTGTCTGGACCACTTGGTGTACACCTAACTATTTCACCGGGCACCTGCTACCTCCCACCGAACAGTGTTATCAAAGGCGTAAAGCACAAAAAAGCTCTAAGGTCTATTGGGGCTTTAAGCGCAAAACACAAATAAAGCGTGCACTTCAAGGAAGAAAGGCGCAAATGGAGAAAAACTGCAAATATGTATGTGTAGTCCAAGACTAATATCTATAAGCATGAATACCAAATATATAGACAAAGAAATTCAAGAAAATTTATGATAAAGTGAATTATCAATTGTTTAGTGTCGCCTCTCCAGGATTATACTATTGGTAAGGAAGAGTATGCCTTAGAGCCTTGATAACAACACTGAAGCACCTGCTAAGCGAGGCGAAGCGCTCAACATGTTTTGAGCCTCGCTTCGGGGCTTAACCGCGTCTTTGATAACATTGCCACCGACAAAGGTATCGGGTACCTTTGAACAACAAGGCTAAGGAAGATGTAATAAATCATTTAGTGTATTTGAACCTGAGACCTCATGGTTCTCCTCTCACTTCATTGACCACTAGGGCACACCATTTGGTGCTAAAAGAGTTTCTTGTTTCCTCCACCCACAAAGTATCTACGTAATAGCTAAAGGAGCTAAATCAATGCATTGCAGCTTCTTTTCCTCCTGCAGAAAGCTTAGTGAACATTACATTACAACTATAGCCAACATCCTAAAGTTTAAAGTGTTAGAGATGGTGCATTTTTAGTTAATTTTGTTCGGTCTTACATAGCCCCTTCACATGCATTTAAAGCCCTTCAAGAATCCTCCTGCCACAGCTCTGACCATTTTACCTCATCATTTCTCATATCAGGATCTCGCCTTTCTTTAGGTTTTCCCTTAATCTCGAAGCCACTTCAAACCACATCAAAATGTTCTTCAAACTATTGAGCTGGGCCATCTCAGAATCATAGAGCATCAAAGTATCATTCGTCCACCAATAGCAAATGAGATAATCTATAAGCTATTGATCTTTCCTCTCCTAGCTGTGAATCCCTTCAAGTACTCTCATGTCACTGCTCTATCCATTGTATTTGTTGAGTTCCTCGGTAACTATAATGAATTGCATGGTTGATAGAGGATCCCCTTGTCTCAATGTCATCGACTCCAGAAGAAGCCTAAGAGAGTCTAATCATGATTAAGAACATTACCGACTCATTAATGATGGAGTGGATAGAAAAAGGAATGTAGAATTTTTTTTTCTTTTTCTTTCTTTTTTTTTTTTTATTCATAAGAAGTATAGAATTATTATTTCCTTTACCATTTCATACAAGATACATCCCTTGGTCTAGATACGTCAATATTATTCTATCCTAGCATATGCCATCTAAGTAAAGATGTATTGGCAATTATTAGTATTTTAGAGTTCCAAGTCTAACAAAAAGATTATAAAATACATACTACCAACTCTTATTTGAAATTCTGTCAAAATAATTTACCAAATTAGAATTGCACTCAGTTAAATTAGATCTAAGAGAGAGACATGTCTTCAAACTGCAAAAGTCCATTCACATGTACATTGGCCCAAAGATTTCAGGTCACAAAGAAAAAATTTTGTGTTCCTGTTTGTTGGATAAATCTCCTTTCCTCGCTAGTTTGTAATTAGTAAATTATACCCAAGGAAAGAATAAAATAGTTTGCAAACCAAACTTTTTATTTTATCACTGTGATTTGATGAATGTACCTCCTTATCACCTCCTTTCGTCCCAAGAATGCCCTTCTTGCGTTTTTGTGGTGTATCAGCAACCTAACAATTGGAAAACATCAATAAACAACTTGAGCCAAACTTTTTCAATGATTGAAGTAGATAAAGTTATTAAGGAACCTCATCCAAAAAGATAGCTACTCAAAAAAAACATTTACAGTTGTTTATCTAACAAATAATACTCTCTCCCTTCCAGTTTATGTGACACTATTTCCTTAATAGTCCGTTCCAAAAAGGAAGGACATATTTTTATATTTGGTAACGATTGACATTACACTTCTCATTTAGAAGAAGCTTTTATAGCCACACAAATGTTATGCATGTTTAAGGGTACAAGTTTCAAATGTTTTATAGCCCCACAAATGTTACGGGCATGTTTAAAATCACAAATTTCAAAAGTCTTCATTTTTCACTTAAACCCCGTGTGATTCAAACTATCTCACATAAATTAGAATGGAGGGAGTAGTTGTATTTATTTGAGGCAAAAACTCTTAGTTACTAGAAAGCATATTTATGATTTTCTAGCATACTAGAATCAACATAGTACCTGTGGTATAGATGTACTATTTGTTCTCATAAAACAAAAACAGAAATGTTCTTTTTTGATAAAGGTAGCAACTTTAAAAATAGAAATATTTTAATAAGCCACAACCACAAAATGTTATAAAGCACATTTTATATCTTGGCAAGAAAGACAATCTGGCAAAAGATTAATTTTATGTGGAAGTGATAATGGTGCAGAAACAACATACAAGTAACTGACAGGGACCAAAGTAGTTGACAATGGCTTCGTTCCTTATCAGATTACCTTCCAAAGCCTCTTAGCTTTTTATTACCTCTCTGTAAAGACTTTCGTTTCATAATCATCTTTTCTTAATTTTTTGGGATAAACCACACGAGTTCATACTTCACAAGCAGTAAATCATTCTCATACGGTCAAAAGCATTAGGAATTTAGGAATTAAACAGGATAAGGCTTCCAAAGCACTTCAGTCGACAGATGTGGCAAATTACTGTCACTAAAGAAGATGAGAATATTGAGGGGCAGGAAATTTAAAAATTTCAGGTCAAGAGAATTGCCAAAAGAGGAAGTTAGAAAAACAGATTCTCCTAAGTATCTAGGTCCACAAGCAAAGGAGTCTATATAGGTGAAAGAAGGAAATTTATGCAAGAAATAGGATTAGCTTCACCATGAGGAATCTGAATTTTCCTGGCAAAACTAGGAGCAGAAATTGGGTAAGACCTGCTCTTAGCAAATCCAATTTCACTGGTTTCCGAATACTACAATAAGAATTCGCATGTGAACTTCAAAACATATTAGAAGCTCCAATAACTACTCCACTCGTCCCGATTTGTATGACACTTTTTTCATTTTGGATGTCGTGAAATTTGACACCATCGCATTTTTATGACTTTTACCACTTTCAAGAATTCAAAATTCATAGAACTTTAAATATTTTGAACATTGAGGTGATGTTATCCCTAGTAAAATAGTTTTTCAGTACTTACTTTAAAATATTATTATGTTGCCGCTAATATAACATATGAGTCAAATTAACACTTAAACTCTATATCCAATTAACTGCCATCATATACAATAGGTTGGAAGAAGTAATAATATGCGCATTTAAAGAATTATAATCAGTAATTTATACGAATTCTACATTTGATGACTCAAAACACCACTGTGTAAAGATTGTTCTTTTTTTATATTTTTGATAAGGTACTGTGTAATGATTAACATCTCTTGATAAAGAATGAATGTTCTCAATAATTTCTTTGGACCAACTCTGTCCTTTGCTTTCTTTTAAGTTAATAGTATTTTTTTTATAAATCAATTTTTAAGGTTAGTAATTAGCATGTAGACACCTCCTGCACAAAATGTATTATTACTTCAAATTGCATTTTGCAGCATGCCTTTCCCTTAGGGTAAACACAACTGAATACCTTATAATCTGATTTTGATGTGTTCAATTAAAAATGTAAAACATCTTCATACTTCCAGCAGGAAACAGTGACCCATCCCCCCTACTACTCCTTTATAGGAAGGAAAGATATAACATCATAACAAGGAGAAATAAATTGGCTTTACTTATCAGGAAAAGAGGACCAGAACAAAGTGGAGACAAGAAAGCATATGCTTCATATGTACCACAACAACTCAACCACATTAATAATGAAAATGCAAAGTCATATGTAGTATGTATAAGAGAAGCTATCTGTACAAAGGAATGGATTTTTTTAACCCAAGTGTAAGACTATGTGGACGGTAAGATATATGTGTGGACAAACCTTATCTAGAATGCCAAAAACAATTTCGTACAACTTCTGCGAAATCTCAGAGCTGCTAGAAGGTGCATATGTAAGGGCCTTTAAAGCTTGAAGACGCCGTGCATGAACTTCAAAAAGAAAAAGAAGCATCACCAACTTCATCCAGTTACACAAAAAGACAACCATATGAAACAAATTTATCTATTTAATAAACAAGCTCTGCTTGTAATGACACTAAGTATGATATGTAGAAGTTAACAAACATCATGTGTAAGAAATTTCTGTCGACCAACTAAATCTTAGAGAATGAGTTGATTCATAATTTACGTCTAGTCTGCTCTAATAGCAGCAAAATTCAAGCAAAATAATGTCATGGACAAATTGAAGTGCATGGACGAGAATTTTGAGATTAAGATGACAGCAGAGCAACTATTTTTCTGGTGGGTATGAATTCAGATTACTCTATCGGAAACAGCCTCTCTACTCCTCCGGAGTAGGGGTAAGGTCTGCGTATACACTACCCTCCCCAGACCTCACTAGTGGGATTTCATTGGGTTGTTGTTGTGTATGAATTCAGATTACAAGAATTCACCCACAGCCTATACATTAATCTTGAGGAGGATTCAAAAGGTTGCATTCAAGCAATGCTCAGGAGGTCAAACATCATCAACAACAACAACAATAACAATAACAACATACCCAGTATAATCCCACAAATGGGGTCTGGGGGTCAAACATCGAGAAGGAAAAAAGGTTTACATCCCCATTGTGGCATCATAATTATCCCACAAAAAGGGGAGAAATAGGTTGGCTTCACAATTCAAACTTTGGATGGGATGGGTAGGGTTGTTGGAGGTCAGATGGACAGAGAGATCAACACTGCCTATGAATCAGTGACAGCTACCTCCTTTTCTTAAACATAAAACTCCATTTGGCTCCTCAGTCATGGTTTTCCTGATGCAAGAAAATTTTGATATTCACTGAGCTTTTGTCAAAAGACTTGCAAGAGCGATGACTTTTACGGACATAAACAAACTCCATAGGTCAACTTTGATAATCCAAAAAGCATTTGACATTTGACTAGAGAGGATATTAAGCGTTTTCTTAAAAGCTTCTTCCATGTGCTTCTATACAGTCATTTCGTTACTTTTTTTTAATAGGTGATAATCGTACAGTTATTTGGTCAATTCTAAGTTATATCTCGTTCTCTGGCATGATTATTTTTTTTTTAAAAAAGAATGATAATACATAGATATTGCAGCTAAAAGGGCGAATAAAAGTAGTAGATTTACATTCAACATCTTCATTTAAGGCCTCTGATGTTAACCGATCTACTATTCTAGGTACCACATCAGCTCTTGTCACTCCTCCAACTGCATCAATATCAGCTAAAGCATCCCAGTTTGGTGTAGGAATCCCACCACCTGAACTTACACCTTGCGAACCACTATCTGAGAGAATCCGGGCCAGGTAATAATAGACATAACGTAGAACAGTCCGGTCCTCACACTGTTGATCAAGCTGTAATATAACAAAAGAAAGAAGAGTTGGCAAAAAAAAATCACAGTTTATCATAAAGCTTAAAAGAAATTGAAAAGTTCATTGGGTCCAGCATAAGAGTAATATAAGGAAAAATCAAAAGGTCGCTCCTGGCATATGAGCATAACAATTTATTCTAATTCAGATTCCTCAAGGAAGCTATAAGATATTTTAAAAAAATAATCACTTCTTTTGCTAAGTAGAATAATTCACAATCTCCTACAAATAAAAGGAAAAGAACATCAGCAATAGCAAACTCCAGCAACTACCAAATCCTTCACCATAAAGGCAAATTTCAATTTTCACCTTCTTGTATCAAAGGGAAATGCTAAAGAAACAAGAAAAGTACGATTACTTGTCAAAATGCATGCATTCAAGCTATAAACACTTACCATCAGCTCGGCTGTAATTGAACACTATTTCATGCAAATAAAGGTCACAAAAGCTCAATGTATGCTCTTTTTTGGTATTATTCTCTACTCTTGCAAGCTAAAAGTTCTTTCTAGCTTTTTTTTCTCTCTGGGAAGAAATAGCCAATGAAATGCAAAAACGAGATTATAGAAGTCGTAGCCATACCATAAGAAGAGATGGAGCTAAAGAAGGGTCAACAGAATTGTATACGGCCAGTTTGGGGAACACATGATGAACCAATTGCCTCTGAGAACTTTTCTGCAAGTAATCACAGACAAAAAGAGAAATTTTAAAGAAAGAAATTTATCCAGTAGAAAGCACAATGTGAGAAAACTAATGTACCTGATCAGACGTTGCTGCTAGCTCGTGGATACTCCTTGCAAGTTGCGCATAAGAAACTGGCTGTACAAAAACGTCAAGCAAACTGAGACAGGTACAGTAGAAAGGCACACCAGAGACGAGATCAGAAAGATTCAACCAATGTTTGGTCAAAGACGAAAAGTCCCATTGCCTTAAAAACAAACACCATTTAGGTTAGCTAGGTCTAGTCCTATAATACGAATCCCTAAAGCTGGCAGAGACATATTTCCTTCAATAACACCTACAAGAGACTGGAACAGTTATATGAGTATACTGGCAATAAACTTGTGCATTGTGCACAGCCAAGGCTTACAAGAACATTTATGCACGAGAACGAAGTACGCAAAATTAGAGATTATTGGGTGTATTCAGTAAGCAACCATATTTTTGTATGGGTTCTCTGCTTTCTAATATATTGTGTACTGGAGCTTTTCCCAAATCAACTAAACACAACATACATGGGGCTTCCAAGCAATCCCACATTGCTATGTGTCAAAAAGCACATTCAACATAGTGTTCAAACTCATGTGCCTTCCAAAACAAGGGGTGTCCGAGCCTACTGTGTAGGATTAGCCAGCCTTGTGGAGGGCAAAAGGATTAGACCTTCCCCCATGATAGAAGCATGGCAATGAGACAAACTCAAGGCCCTTCTTGCTCTAATACTATGTTTAATTGTATGACCACCTCATTTAAAAATTTAAACTATTAGAGATGTGACATTTTGATTTATTTCTTTTAGATCTGCAACAGCAGAAATAAACATTATTAGTGCATAGACTTCGGAATTAGGATTAGATGACGAAAAACAAAATTAATTTATGAGCCCTACTTTGAAGAAAAACAAAATGATATTAAATAAGTCATAAAACAACTACAAATCAACACCTAAAGATTGCAAACTAATTAGGATACGCGAATAAGCAAAATCCTTTCTTTTTCAATTAATTAGGAATCGAAAAAAATACGAAAAACCTAGATTCAAAGCAGCAGGATTAGTAGATTTTTCATTTATTGGTTTGCACTACAAGCAAAGAGGTTAAAAGCAACTATCACATGAAATATACACCTCATTATAACATTTGATAGCTCTATGTACAAATATGAAACACTAAGCTAGGGTAGAAGTAGGGAGATACATATTAATATCCATCACAAATTTCCTACCTTTCTGTGAAAAACTAAAGAGGCACTACGAAACAGGGTACACAAAGATAAAGCAGTGGCTCATAAAGCTAATACAACATTCTCCTTATAAAGAATGCAAAGACAACTAGATTTAAGAAATTCATTTCTGATTTCTAGAACATTTCATAAACTAAGATCTATAGTACTTTGTGAAATACCCTCTCTTTTCAGGATTTTTTTTTCCTCTTGCGAGCTCCAGATCACTTCAATAAAAGTGATACATAATAACAACTACTACTATGGCTCAATTCAACAGCAGTCGGGCCAACTATATTCTTTTATGATCAGAAATCCATTGTTTTTAACTCGACACTCAGGGATATAATGGGCCTGCTACTCTACTCTTCTATTTGGACCTGTAAAGAATAGTATTATTTAAAAAGTTACCTTTTTTTGTTTCTGAGGCATAATGTTGGCACGAACAGCCTTGGCAGCAGAAATGGTATCACTTTGGATCTGCATCAGTGTGCCCTTCTTCTTCCGATCCGTCGATGCGGAAGCCGCCACAGTCGCCGTCTGTGAAGGTAGTGAGGGTGGTGGTGCAGCAGGCGTCGACTGTGATGAAGTGGAGGAGGTGGATGATGGGTCTGATGTTATCAGATCCATTAACGTCGTACCCGTCGAATCCTGCATCATTACAAAACACAAAATTAATTTAGAATAGAAAAACCCACAAATCAAAATGAAATTTAGGTAATTTGAGATCAGCTTTTTGAGTATTTGATGGGGAGATGAAATGTAGAATGGGAGAGTAAGGTTGGTAGGAAATTTACTGCCATGATTGGGTTAGATTGGTTGGTATTGCTGAAGTGAATGGAGCAGAGAGACCAAAATTATGAAACGCACATTGATGGAGAGAAAACACTGTAAATTCTTTGTTTGTTTGTTTGAAGAAGACGAGTTTCTGCTGGGTGGTTAAACGGGTCGGACTCTTTCCATTTGCTTTCGGTTCTATTATGGAAGTTACACCTTGATCCCTCCTTTATGATTATACTTGTTAAGTTATTTAAAAAACCAATAGATTATTGTATGATCTTGTTATAAATTTAATCGTGATAGATATACAATTTTCATGCATTGACAATATTTTTCTCTGTTAACTCACAATATTAAAAACTGCATTTATCATAATCAAAATTAAATTTATCAAAATCTTAAAAAATATTATCATCTTATCATAAAACGGCTTAACATGCGAAAATCAACGGGTATTGCGAAACTTAACCTCAATTTCTTTAAGAGGAAAAGCTTTTTTGCTCAAAAAGGCGTGGTAATAGTAATACATCACTTCTTGAACCAAATTGTTGCTTTCAAATTTCAGTGCCTTCCTCCCTATTAACTTTTCACAAAAATATTGTTAATCTCGTAAGCACACGCTGTCTTTGTAATTCATTATTATTTTTAGTAATGAACTCACAGTATATAAAGCAATAGATAATAGAATACATAATTATTTTAAATGAAGCAGACTTCTATAAACAATAAAAAGTACAATATTGCTTTGGAAAAAAAAGTGTAAAGAAAGATACAAAGAAACTAAATATTCACAACCTATAAATCTTTCTTCACTTCATTGATACCTTATCTAAAAGGTTTATATGAATTTATATATATTTGGAGGCATGCAAAAGGCTTGAAAAGGAATTAAAAAAAATAAAGCAAAAAAGAATACCATATCAGCAAGGTTCTAAAATCTGAACTTTCATGCTCTTGAGGAATTTGCTGGTTGAGGCTCTCTTAGTCCATATATTAAATTATCTTCAAGAGATCCACGAGTTTAAAACTTTATTGATACTGTTCTGCAAATTTGGAACTTCTCAAAAAATAGAACTCCACCAACACAAATAAAGTTAAAGCGCATGACTGAATACAAACAACAATTGTAACATTAAAATGAAATTACTATTCTCTGACTATAAGCAAAACATATGCCATTTAACATTAAGAATATTTATTTCTGTAAAATCAAGAATAAGAACAATTTGTGATACAAGTAAAATATTCGACGCATTAATGGAAAAAGTTGTTACATTCAGTTGATAACAAAATATGTTAATTAACTCTAAGAGATATATCTGTAAGCGTGCTCCTCAAAATCAGAGAATAGATTAATACAAAATATAAGATAAAGATTTATACATGAATTTCTTACTCTTGCGTTATGATTCTCAAAAGTTCTCAACGGCATATTCTCGTTCAATTTTTGACATAAGAATCAGACATGAAATCAAAGCAGAGTACTTCTAATACTATGCAAAATAAACTCGACCATAAAACTCAAAGCAGAATACCTAAATTACTTCAAGAACGACATCACATGCCATATTCCCAAATCAAATTGTCACTTGATCGTTGATCTATACTTATACATTTATACAAAAATTGTCCAATCATAGTTTTTATTTTTATATTTTACAACCGCCCAACTGACATGGGAGGGGAAAGCAAACTTTAGTTTGGTTTTATCAGTGATAAATTGTTGAATTTCTCTAGTCTCATAGGAAAACGTCCCATGATTGTGATAAGGTGTTTGAAAGTTGAGCAGTTGAGGCAGTTTGTCTGTCAAGAGGACACAATTGAGAAAAAAAAATTAATATTGGAAGAAGAGAATTGCACTTTCTTATCATGTAAGATCAAAAGTATAAGTGCAAAAGAAAACTCACGTTGAAATCCTCTCAGCAACAGTTATGCTTTTTGACCCGATGTCCTCAAAAGGATGCTTTTTCAATAAGTTTACGACGTTTTTTTTTTATTATTGATGGCGTTTTATTTTTTTAACTACACAGGTAAACGGGAAAAAAAAGGACAACCTAAAAAAAAAGGAGAAAAAAGATGAAGTGCATTCCCGCTTGATGAGAGGTGCCACGTAACCGGATTATGTTCCTCAATTAGATTTATATATAGATTATACACACTCGAAGTCGGCACTAAATACCAATTAGATGCTTTAATTATTTTGTGACCAGATAGATACGGTTACTTAGCACAATTACATTTTGTGCACACGCGTATCGAACAGATTTCATGTGTGAATTTCAATCTTAATAACATGTCAAACTAACAAATTAATAAATGACACATATAATTAAAAAAAGTTAAAAATACTTTTTCTATGAAGTAGAATAATTTCATTAAAAGCGTCAAGCTGATGCATTGGCAAAATACAAAGAGAATGATTGTATCTGCTTATTTACAAAATGCCAAGCCAATACAACAGAGTCGACACAATTCGAAAGAGTGACTAGAGTTGAGATTTCATCAATATATCTGCGATTCTTTTATATCTAAATGTACAAAAAATACAAGCATACACCATTTTTTAGATCATTCTTGATGGCTTTTATCAACTTTCCAAGGGCACCAGTGCTCATATGCTTTCTTAGTGTTGATAAGCATGACCTAAGCTAGTCCGAAAATTGAAAATAAATTGCTCCAGAGATCGATAGTTGCTAAATAGCGCTGAAGCTGATGATTCACACTCTCATATTCCTTTTGACACATATAACACATGTCCATTATCTGAACTTTTTTCTACTCCGATTAGACAAGCTTAATATAAGGTACTAAGGGAAGTATATATTTATTGGTAGTTTAGTCCTCCATATGAGCTCTCAAATCCACCTGTCTTATTTGAACCGCAAAATGTATACCTTTTTTTGATAGAATTAGTCCCCACCCTTATGTTGCTCCATATCATCTAGTCACTTTCAAATAGACTAATTGAGCAACTATCTAGATTAGCTATTAGTTCTACTAGAGAGTCTAAATTCAAATCTTGAATTTTTCTCCTCAATTACATAATCCATGTGTTGTCCTTTTTGTTTTGAGCTATAGTGGAGTCTGGGTTACTAGCTAATAGAAAATGTTCGGAAATTCCTCCTTTAGTGTTAAGTTGCCCAGCCATTTTCCCTTCTAACGTGATATGGTGTTGTGTGCTATATTTTTTACTTTGAAAGAGCAATTTTGCTACAATTCTCTGTGGAATTTTGAGATGCACCTCCAAGGACCAGTGTCATGAGGTGATATAATTTGCTTTATACACCGGTGACCCTATGCTTTGTACTTTACTTGTATAAGTGACTTCCACAAACTAGGATTCTCCTGAATCTCCATGACTATCTTATTAATATACATTTGTTATGTCCAACCAAATTCTTAATGCTCAGTCCACCATATTCTTTGGGAAGTATTACTCTAGGCTTTGATCAGACGAAATCATGTGATTGTGTCTATTTTCTTCCCATGAGAATGATTTTGTCTGCACTTTATCTGGAATCAGAAATATAGATGTGATGTAGTTTGAAATATATCCAACATTATTAACGAGAGTCAATCTTTCATCAAAAGATAGATATTGCATCTGCCATGAGGTCAACCTCTTTTAAAATATTTTTATCACTCAATTTTAGATTTTAGTTGTCATGACCCGGATTTTCATCCTCGGGATCGTGATGTGCCTAACATCCATTTGCTAGGCAAACCGGCGTGCTATAGATAATTAACCAATTTTAACAGTTAAAAATAAACTAATAATATTCAACGAGAAATAAATGTCAAATATAATACAGTGCGAATATAAACCACGGAATACAAACTACTCCTAGAAATCTGAAGTCACGAGTACACGAACAACTAGAAGTCTACAAACATAGTCTGAAATAAATACAACTGTTCGAAAGAGATAAACAACAAAAGTAGAAAATGGAAGGGGACTTCAAGGTCTGCAAAAGCCAGCAGATCTACCTCGAGTCTCTGTATGAAAATGATCCGAGCCGACGCACCTCAAGCACCGCTGGGACCAACACAGTATCTGCCCAAAAGTGCAGAAGTGTAGTATGAGTACAACCAATCCAAATGTACTCCATAAGTCTCGAACCTAACCTCGAAGAGGTAGTGACGAGGCTATAACAAGACACCAACATAAATAAACCAGTTTAAGTATATATAAAGCAGCAACACAACAAGAAGAATGATAAAATACTAATTGGAAGGGAACACGCGAAAATGGGAAGATATAATAAGTACAGCAAGTATGTAATCACGAAATAACGTCTTCCGTATTGAGTAGCAATATAATCAAGTAAATCACCAAAACCGGAAACCAAAACCGGAAATCAAATAAGACAATGATAAGAAAATGACACGGTATCACCCTTCGTGCTGTTACTCTCGTCCTTACCATGTAATATTAATATCATGACATCACCCTTTGTGCTTTTACTCTTGTTTATGTAATAGCATGAATATAATGGCACAACATCATCCTTCGTGCTTTTACTCTCGTCCTCACCATGTAATAACATGAATATAATGTCACGACATCATCCTTCGTGCTTTTACTCTCAAGTATCACAATGTATGATAATGAATGCAAATGAGGCACGGCAACACCCTTCATGCTTTTCTTTCTTCCTCAACAAGCAACAATATAAGTCCGAATAATAAAACAAGGCGGGGAATAATTTCACTTCAAATATGGTGCCATGATATCAAACTTCAACTTTCAAAATATTCAACCTCTTTAAATAAATAATAAATATGAAACACATAATTAAAAAAGTAATAATCTAACCTACGCATGGATAACATAATTATCGAAATAATATAATATGCTTAGCCCAGTGACAACATATAGGTACTCATCACCTCACATATACGTGTCCCCATACATAAAACACGTAGCAAATAGACCAACAAGTCATAATCCCTCAAGTCAAGATTAACCACAATAATTATCTCGCTCCGCAATCAAATAAATCAATCAATCACGGCTTTGCCTTTTGAACAAGCCTCCAAACAAATCAAATCTACAAATTATCAGTCAAACGGTCAAAAATAAGCTTTAGAAACTACTCATTAATGAAAATGTTTCAATTTTGATCATTTTTGAAAAAGTCAGCCCCGGGCCCGCTTGGTCAAAACCCGAGGTTCCGACCAAAATCCGACTGCCCATTCACCCCCGAGGCTAGTTATGTGGTTTGTTTCGAAATCCGACCTCAATTTGAGGTCTAAATCTCAATTTTACAAAATCCCCAATTTCTACCCAAATCCTAATATCTACTATGAAAATCTTAGATTTGATGTTAAAAACACATAAAAAATAATGAGTAATTGAAAAGAAATGGATTAAAGTTTCTTACCAATGGTTTTGGGAAGAAAATTCTCTTGAAAAATCACCTCTACAGTGTTTAAAGTTGAGAAATGGTGTAGAATGAACTAAGTCCTGATTTTTGCCTCTTTTACCTAGCTACAGATGTTGCAATTGCGAAGTCTTGTTCACAATTGCAAGCATCACAAATGCGAGATAAGAGATCACAAATGCGAAGATCCCACCTTCGCAATTGCAACCAAAATTTTCACAAATGCGAAGATCCCCTACTGTTGCCAGGCATCGCAAATGCGATCAAGTGATCGCAAAAGCGATCATGAGCAGTTCGCAATTGCGAATATTTTTTTCGCAAACACGAGGTTACCCAATCTCAAACCCTGCTCGCAAATGCAAAGATTTGTTCGCAAATGCGAGCCAGATCTCGCAAATGCGAGATATGCATCAAACACCATATCTGGCATTGCACCAGCAACCTTTGCACTGTTCAAACTTATCCGAACACACGTCCGAAACTCACCCGAACCCCTTGGGCTCCAAATCAAACATGCACACAAGTGTAATAACATCACATGAACTCGCACGCGCGATCAAAGCACCAAAATAACACTTAAAACTACGAATCAGACATCGAAATGCATAATATTTTTAAAGAAACTCAAGAACTCCCAAATTCACAACCAAGCATCTGAATCCTATCAAATCAACTCCGTTTGCATCAATTTTTGTAGACAAGTTTTAAATAGTAAAAAAACCTATACCAAATTCCAAAACTAAAATCCGAATCCGGTAGCCACAAAGTCAACCTACGGTCAAACTTCAAAAATCTTTAAACCTTTAAATTACTAGTTTTCAACATATCAAGTCAAATCAAGTTAGGGACTTTCCAATTTAATTTCGAGCATACGCCCAAGTCCAAAATAGGATACAGACCACCGGGGTCGTCAAAATACCAATCCGGAGTTATTTACACAAAATGTTGACCTTAGTCAACTCAAGTCATTTTTAAAACCAAAATTCATGTTTTCTTCAATTTTTCACATAAAACCTTTCCAAAAAAGACACGGACGCAAATAGAGAAACACTAAACAGAGCTAATCGAGGTCTCTGAATATGAAAATAAGGGCTAGAAATTAAAATGACGTATCGAGTCATCACATCAATTGACTTGATTCTGACACCCAATGGAACACCTAGATATGTTGTTGTGAAAGAACCAACACTGAACACATAATTTCTGCTAGTTCATCCAAATGAAGCACATCATTCATTGCGCACATGAGTCTTCTCTGTTCCATGTTAATACAATGTGACATCTGCATAGAGCGGGTATTACACTGTAAAATAACTTCCAAAATTTGTTACCGCCTTAAATATCTCAATTCATTTTAGCTGATTAGCCTTTTGAATCATTTTATAAAGGCCCTCCATTTATAGAATAAGGAAAAAGAGTGATAGGATCTCCTTATCTAAGGCCTTTTCTAGGAGAGAAAAAGCTTACCATTTATAAGAATAAAATATTTGACAGTAGAGACACATAATCTAATCCATAATCTAGCCTTCACCAAAGCCTATTCTCCTGAGTATTGAGATTATATAATACTAGTGATGAAAAAAAAGAATCTATGATGAATTTTATTAATTTAGGCCAAGATCATATTTTATAGCTCAAGTCCAAACATATGGAATTAGTTTCAGGAAGGGCAAGAAGTCTACTAAGCTCAAGATTGATTTCAAAATGCCAAGACTTTTTTCTTCTTAAAATAGAAATTATTGTTTCTTTACAAGAAGGATTTCTTGTTTCCTTTTCTTGGCAGGTTTATACTTTCTTTATTGTTTTTCTTTTAGAAGAATAATTTTTCTTTTAGTTGCCAAAAAAAAGGATTTTTCTTGTAGTAGGATTCTAATTTCTTTTCCTTGAGAATAGGGATTTTACTTTTCTTGTCTTTAGCTATTTTATTTCCTTATTAGAATAGAAATTTTAGTCATCAAAGAAGATATCCCGGGCCTATATAAAGGGTATCATGCTGTGTGGAACACAATTCACGTTTTTGAGAGTTGCCCTAATTTGCAATAGAGTATTTTTCTCTATTTTTATCTTCTTTATCCTTATTTTTAGTTTTAAGCAAGATGGTGATAGTCTTTATTTTGTTTTTAATTGCGCGTGGTGTTCTTTTATCACATTAATTGATTCTAAATGATGACTTTAGGAACTCCTAAAGTTCTTGGTCATTCAAAAACACGCTTCTTATCTAAATTCGTTCTTTGGATATCATATAATTAGAACTTTCATTGAACCAATGAAGCATCGATATTTACTTATTTTAAGCGAGTAAATAGTATTTCTTATTGTTCAGATCGTTATCTTTCACTTTATTTTTGAATCATCAGATTTCGAGACCCAAAACTTGAGATACGTCATTTCTTGAAATCACCTCACAACCCACACTTTTGTTTCAATATCTTGACCCTGGCTGGTTGGTTCTTTGTTAACTCGAAGAATCACATTAATTTGGTATCAGAGCTATAACCCACAAGTCTTAGTTTGACGAATTTATTATGCCTAAGATTCAACCAAAAGCAGGATTCTTTATTCAAGAAGATGAAGAATAAGATGATGATGGTTTAGAGGTAACTCGTCAATGTCTATGTCACGACCCAAAATCCAACTAGTCGTGATGGCCCCTAATCCAACCTGCTAGGTAAGTCAATTAACAACTATCCAATTCCAATGAAATTTAATAAGATAATTAAGTGAAAGAAAATATTTGAATTTTATACATTCCCGAAGGACTGGTAATACAAATCATGAGCGTCTAAGATTTAGAATTTACAAAGCTAGTATGAAATAAAGTATATCATTTGTTTGATATATACATGAACAGATCTTTCATAAGTCTAGAGTTACCATGAACAAGAGGCAGCTATAACGGGAATCATGTACATCTTCAAATCTACCTCCCGTCGAACACAGCAACATCAGCATCCAACATCTGCATACAAGGTGCAGAAGTGTAGTTTGAGTACAACCCACCCCATGTAGTCAATAAGTAACAAACCTAACCTTAGGTTAAAAGTAGTGACGAGCTGGAATAGAGGCCGGAGTCTAACACCAATAGCCAACAATAGTTCATAACATACTCAGATACATACTCAGATATAAGATGCTCATCTCGTTCACAGTTCCAGAAAAATAGGCATGCTTTTCAAGTATATCAGTGAAAACCCAATTCCTTTACCTAAATCACCCAAATATGAGTAGGTTTGTAAAACTGTGATTTTTCCCCAAAACTTTTCAATAATAAATAAGATGTTTCATTTTTCAGATAGCATGAGGGAAGTACATCTCTATGCCTACATGTCACTATGCAGGTGAAATCATGAATGTCACCAAAACCGGGTAGCAGAAAGAAATGCATCTCTATGCATGTATCTCAAGTACGCATGTCAAATGCAATGTATCTCAGAGATGAACTCATGTAATCACACTTTCAGAGTACTCAATCTCACTGTGTTACACTTTCTACTCATCATGCTCAATCACTCGACATGCTCAGTCACTCAGTACTGTATATGGCCAATCCAGCCCAGGGAAGATTCATCCCAAATATATATATATCAACTGACAGTCAGTCACTCAGTACTGTATAAGGCCAATCCAGTACAAGGGAAGATCCATCCCCAGATATAAATGATTCGGGCAAGATCCATGCCCAGGGAAGATCCATCCCTCAATATAAATCAACTGCGCTCATTGGCGGTGTGTATAGACTCCGGAGGGGCTTCTTCATCCCAAACACTATAATAAGCCAGATCCAGGCATAAATCAATAAAGCATGCTGCGGCGTGCAACTCGATCCCATAAATATCACTCACAATCAGGCCCTCGGCCTTACTCAGTCATCAAACTCTCTAGTCTCTTAGGCTCACAATGTTATGAAACTAGCCCAAAAGTAATGATATGATGTATTGATAAATAGCAACAGAGATTGAGATATGATATGCAATGAATAAATATGACTGAGTACGAAACTTCAATTTAAAGATATAATTCAACAATCAAAATGACCTCAGTGGGTTCCAATAATACTAGCATATGCCTAAGCATGATTTCTAGCATGAATTACAGCTCAGGTGTTCTAACACATAGAGTACAGTGAAAATATCCAGAGAAGATAGCTACACAGTTCCAGGAAATCAACTAAATCACAATATACATGGTGCACGCCCACACGCCCGTTACCTAGCATGCGGGTCAGCTCAACATCAATCACATAACATGCAATTCGAGATTTCATGCCCTCAGCACCAAGTTTAAAGTGTTACTTACCTCGAATAAGCCAAATCCGATACCGAGCAAGCCAAATGATGCTCCAAAATGCCATCCCACGTGTACCAACCTCTGAATGACTCGAAACTAGCCAAAAGCAACTCAAATATATAAAATAATGCCAAAGGGAACAAACTCAATTGATAAAGGTCGAATCTTTAATCAAAATCTTGAAATCGACCAAAACGTCAATCCCGGGCCCCCGTTTCAGAACCCGATGAAACTTACAAAATTCAATAACCCATTCAATTACGAGTCCAACCATACTAGTTTCATCCAAATCCGGTTCTGAATAGATGTTCAAAATTCAAAAATTCACTCTATGAAACTTTGGACAAAATCCCCCAATTTTCTCTTTTAAATTCACAATCCAATTATCAAAAACGAAAATTGATTCACGAAATATAACTAAAACCGATAGAGAACACTTACCCCAATTCATATGGTGAAAATCGCCTCAAAAATTATCCAAATCCGAGCTCCCCAACTCGAAATATGACCAAATGAACAAACCTTCGATATTAAATATTTTTTGGCCAGCTATTCTGCCTTGTTTCATAGACCAAATTATTCTGAAGCTCGCTTTTGATGCCTCCAATGGATTCGTTGTGAAATTTCAGTCAAGTTAGGCTTTTGATCACCCAATTTGACCTTAAAATGAGAGAGATATGATGTATTGAAGTTTTAAATGAAGTCTGGAAATTTAAGGGATAGAAAATGACATTTTCGTAATTATTTTACACCAGAAAATCAGCAACGAATTTTTTTTCGTTTTAGCACCCCAAAACTCATTAGGAACCTCTCAGACACAAACCATATATGCATTTCAATCATAAAACATGTTATGAAATATGCTCGCGCACTCAAAACACCGAAAAGAGGTCATCTTGACCTGATATTGACCATGGTCAAACTCCAAATCCTTAACTTAACTAGTTTTTCAACCAATGATCCAAAACATACCCGAGCCCCTCGGGACCCTATTCAATCATACCAACAAGTCTTAAAACACGATACGAACTTATACGAAGCTTCAAATCACATCAAACAACATAAAAACCACAAATAGTACCTCAAATAAAACTTAATAAACTTTTGAACTTGCAACTTCTAAAACTCGTGCCGAACCATATCAAATCAATTCGGAATGACCTCAAATTTTGCACACGAGTTTCAAGTGACATAACGAAGCTATTCCAACTTCCAGAACCAAAATCCGAACCTGATATCACCAAAGTCAACTTCCGGTCAAACTTATGAACATTCCAAAACTCTAAATTGCCAACTTTCGCCAATTAATGCTAGAACCTTCAAGAAACATCCAAATGCAAATCTGGGCATACGCCCAAGTCCAAAATCACCATCGGGACCTAACGAAACCATCAAAACTCCGATCCAAGGTCAAATACACAAAAGTCAAACTTGGTCAATGCTTCCAAATCGATTCCGAACAACCTGAAAACCAAATCGACGACTCACACAAGTCATAATACATCATGCAGAGATACTCGTGCACTCAAACTACCGAGCAAAGTGAAAATGCTCAAAATGACCGGTCGGGTTGTTATAATCTAGTATTTTTTTCTATTGGTAATATTTATAAAGACCAGATTTGATGTGATGTTGTGAAGATGGATGCTTGTCACATATTAATTGGAAGACCATGTGTGTATTATAGGTGCACTAAACATGATAGATACCTTAATACATATTCTTTTACGAAGGATAGACGTTAGATTATCTTGGTACCATTGAATCTAGAAGAAATTGCTAAAAATACGTAGCCTATAGATGATTCTTTTATGACAAAATTACAAATAATTGGTCCAATCAAGAGAGAAGAGCCTTTAAACATTAATGATCCCCCTATTTCAATCTATGTGAACCTATTTTCTTTTTAGTCTGTACCAAAAAAAAAGTCCCCTTTTCATATTTAGAAATAATTTACCTTTACGCAATGGTTTATAGCCACAAAAAAACATATGTTCCTCATTTTACACTACAAGTTCAAAAGCCTTCTCTTTTTTCTTAAACTCTGTGCTCAGTCAAATAGGTTCACATAAATTAAAACGGAGGGAGTATTACTATAGAAGATGTAACGACCTAATCGGCCATTCTGAGTTCTAGAACCTCATTCCTTATTTTTGACTTTTCGTAGGTTGTTTTAATGATTTATAACTCTTGGGGATGGGTGGTTTGGTTTTCGAGAGGTTCAGGAGTGATTTGGAACTCTTAGTTCCTAAGTCGAGGCTTAAGGTTGGAAAGGCTAACCAAATTACTTGAATCTAATCAAATAATTCCCAAATAAGTCAAACCAAGCTTGAGAAACTCTCCTAATATATAAAATATTCGGTCTTTAACATATTTGGAAAAGTCGACAAAAAATCAACCCTGGAGCACATGGTCGAAATCCAAAATTAAGACCAACTCCTGTTTACCCATTCTTTTCCGAGTCCAAATATGTGATTTGCATCAAGATTGAACCTCAAATCGAAGTCCAAATTCCCAAAATTAGCCCTCATAAAGTTTTCCCCAAAATCTCAATTTCTACACTTAAAAGTACTTGATTTTTAGGGATAAAAATCTATGAAGACTCATGGAAATAAATTAAAAATAAGTTAAAGTTACTAACCTATGAAACTGGGATGAAAATTCTCTCAAAATTCTCCTCAATCCGTGATCTAGATCTCAAAATGGTGAAAAGTGGTAAATCTTGAATTTTCAGTCCTTTTATACCTGGGTCTCAGGTGCTCTTTGCGCCCGCGAAGCAGCTGTCGCGTTTGCTAAGGTCAATGGCCAGCTGATTATCGCATTTGTGGAGGCCTCTTCGCATTCGCAAAGGCTATCACCCCCAAGCCTCCGCATTCGCAATCCATCGGTTGCGTTCGTGATTAAGAACCATCTGCCAGCCCCTGAGATCCCATGCCTACGTGTTCATGTGAGGGCTGCCCCGTGAAGGCCAAAGTCCCCAGTCTTGCATTCGCGAGATTCCCCTCGCGTTCGTGTAGTGTAAAACACTCCTGCCCCAATTAACCCTTCGCGAACGCGGTACTAGCTCTGCATTCCCGATGCACAATGCACCAGCAACAGATCAACTGTTGCAAATTGTGCTAAAATAGCCGAAAACGACCCTGGATCTCACTTGGGCCCTATTTCAAATATTCACACAAGTACATAAACTTCATATGGACTCACTCGCAAGCTCAAATCATCAAATTACCATCTAAAATCAAGAATTAAGAATCAAAACTCAAAGACTTCAAAGTTCATAACTTCAATTTTCAACTTTTCACAATAAGCGCCGACGACCTCGGGTCATGCGGGACCCCACCAAACATGCATATAGTCGAAAATTATCATACAAACCTACCGGAATAATTAAAATACCGGTCTGAGATCGTTTACCAACAATATTGACCGTGGTCAGCTCTAACCATTTTCAAGTTCAAAAATTAAGTTTTCTTTGAAAAATCATATTGAAACTTTCCTGAAATCAAATCGGACTGCGCAAGCAAGTCATAAATCATCAAATAAAGATATATAATGTTTCAAATCATAAAATGAGAAGCCAGAACTCATAACGACCTATCGATTCTTTACATAAACCAAGTACAATTCAACATATAAAGAAGATATGCATTTGATATCAAATAACGCTCAACAGTTGCATACAGAGAAGATATGTATGAATAATCAAGTCAAGTTGCACAGATTGACATATAGAGAAGATATACCATGTCGTTCAAAGCAGCATATAGAGAAGATATGCATTTGAATGTCAAATAACCCGTCAACAGTTGCATATTGGTCACACCCAACTATGATTTATTAAAAGGACTAAGCGGTCGTTGCTAATATAATCTGGTCTTATAGACCGAAATCGAGTCCCACAAAGAACTAAGGCTTAGCTACAGTTGTTCGATATCACTAAGAAACAAGTTTGAACAAATTCTAAAGTTTATATATTAGGATTCTTATGTCTAATTAACTAACAAATTAAAGTACAAATTATCAACTAAATATACTAAGGGTTGGAGACAAGATTAAAGAGGCCTAGAGTTATGATTTTTTTCAATTTTTAGAATCTTTCCCGCTATGTCTTCTATAATTTCATCTACATATTCTCTATTGATCGTGAGCACTAAGTATCGTTATTCTCTCTCGAGCAACTACAATAATTTACTAGACATATTCTCCCGAACCACGCTAACCGGCACTATTTTACCGCTCACTATAACCATGTCAAGGCTTTGTTATTCCTAAACTCACCTTTAAAACTGCCGTATTGGTTCCTCACATATATTATGAGTGACGTTGTTCAACAATCACCTAAATATGTACTTTTTTCCAAGCAATACATAATAAATAAGCACAATTAATTGAGAGCTCTTTAATTATTAAAATAAGCATGTAGTTAAACAAGTAGAGAAATCCAAAGGCTAAATATATTAACACATATCAGGAAATCATCCTTCAAAAGGTTCCATCAAAACCCCAGAAAGAAAACTCATAGTCATGCTAACAATCACGTTAATAATTGAAAGCAATAGTCTACAAACTAAGGAAGAATGGAAGAAGAACTCGTGTGATCCGGTGCTTTGCAATTGTTCCAGCCATCTTTCGCCTTCCAAATAATGTCTAACTTCTAAAAAGTAGGTTCAGAATCCCTTTTATACATGTTAGGGGCGTGTTGGGTGGAAACTATCAAGTCCTAGCCGAAATAGGAAAAGTTTCTCGCTTGGGCGCCACGCAGGGCGCCTGGCGCTATCTTTTGTATTTTGAACGTTGTCTGGCTCAAACCTTGACGCCAAAAACCATACTCTCTCTAAATTCTTCCATTTTGGCTTCAATTTGCGCACAATCCTTCCATATCACCTCTGATTGACCCTTGAACTTATAAGCATCATTATTAAGGTCGAACAAAAAAATATTGGCACTGAATTTAACAAGAACGAGGCATAATGCAAGGCAAACATCACCACCCCATACTTAAGATCTTACTCATCCTCGAGCAACCTAGCACTTTGCTAACCCAACAAATGCCACACAAGACCTCGCACAATGGAGGAACATTTAGCAATTTAACACACTACACCTATAACCATGGTTGATACCAACAATTAAGCCATTGCATAAGCATTCATGCACATCCTAACTTTCACATGCTGAAATATAATTGAACAGTTCAACACCCAAACAACCTACCCATAACCTCTCAACCTCAAAGACGGACTTGTTGCCAATAAGCACTCTCGACTTGCACACTCACCCCAACAAGATACCTTTGCTAAAGTTACCTATCCGTCATGGAAACATGTTCCCTCACCAAAGAACAAGAGAGTATGTAGTCCACACATTCAAATTAGAGTTTCAAATGTAAGGCAAAGACATCATGAACAAAAATAAATTTCTCACTCTCACAAAGAAATTCATGTGCATTTCGAGCTCGTACGATAGGCTTTCCTGTAGTGTATGTCTACTAATCTAAGCTCGTAAAGTCTAGGATCAATTAGATCTTTGCAAGTTGTAATTTAGGCTAAGGAACGGGTAGGAACAGGATGTGTATTTTCTATCCTTTTTTTTATTTTTCTTTTTGTATTTTCTTTGCTTTTCTTTTTCTTTTTGTTTTTCCCTTCAACACTCTCCACAAATTTAGTTTGCTCGGGTAATGATCTTCCAAAACATATGTGCATTTTTTGGCCTTTCTATGATTCCACTCAAAAGCTACTACAACTCTCATCTTACTCTTCTAGCGACTTAAGTGGAGGTAAAGGTTCAACAAAATTCAATTAAGAACAAAATAGGATTAGACTTGTAATTTGGGTGCCAAAGAAAAGGTTTGTAAGTTCAAGTAGACTATCTAAGGATAATTTTATTTATCGTGGCATACTAGCTCAATGGACAATCAAAGAAACACCTACATCATCTCCTAGACTCACAAAGCTTACTTATTTGGCTTCAACTAACACAAGGGGAAAGTTCTAGACTAACACAGGATAGCACATAAAGTAATCAAGACCTCACATAACACACTACTCATGACCCCAGTCAGGACTGTCTCATTCAACTCTCAAGTTTAGGCAGGTAATCACAAAGTCAAGAAGTATTAAGCAATACAGCACTGCATGAACAATGAGTCAAGAAACTGAAAGAAAGCGTCACAGAGAGGCTATTCAATCTTTCACGACCTCAATTTTCATTAAAATATGTTAGGAAGGTAATTTGCATGCTAAGGCCTAACTATGCTAGCACCAAACAGGTCAAAAGGCACATAGGAATACTCAAGTTTTCTTCCCTCGATTTCCTAAAAAATAAAAATATCTTGCTCAAGTTACATCCCATGAAAAAGAACCGATGCTAAAATAAAATCAAGGGGTACTATTATCTACCTACAACTAACTAAAAATAAAGAAAATATTTTTGGATCTTTTTATTGGACCTTAATCTCTCAAGAAAGCCGTCTAAGAGATCTATCACCGGGAAAAAGTCCAATTATCTTTCTTTTTTTTTCTTTTTCTTTTTTCTTTTCCAATTATACTAACGCAACTTAAATAACAAAGAAAATCACCCAGACAATTTTCTCACCCCACACTTAAAACTGTACATTGTCCCCAATGCATATCATAAATAATATAAGGGTAAAAGAAACTCCTTAGTAGGACAAAGGACGAAGTATTAGCAGCTCATGGGGTACTCAGACTTCTCTTAGGCCTGGGCCTTTGTGGGGCCACCCCACACTTAGTTCCAACCATCTGGCGTGCTTTTGCTGTCTTCCAATGGCTTCGCTTCCCATGGTCCTAGTAAATAAAAAAGGACATTAGCAAAAATAACACAATAAGAAAAACTAATTAAGAAAAAAAAAAAAAATCAGTAAAAATTGGGTTGCCTCCTAACAAGCACCTAATTTAACGTCGCAGCATGACATGAACCACTTTTTGCCTCCACTTCGAACTTATGAATTGGATCCCAAGTTTTGATTCTGCTCTATGATCATGCTCTTGGGGTGGTGTAAATTCTTGCAAGCCAAAGTTAAATAATTCCTTATGCACTTTTTGGCTTTAAGCTGAGGAGTATCACTTGCCTAGACGGCCTCGAACATTTCAAAATATATGGCTCATCTATTTCTTTCCTTGTCTCCTTTCTACGCTCATAAGGATCTATTCTCATTTCACTATCCGAACACAATGTAGAGAAGTGTTTAGAATGAGGTCTAACACGCTCAAATACATGAACTTCAAGATGTTCAACATCCTCTGCACCAATGATACTAGAGTTAACTAAAAATGTATTCTCAATGTCCTCGGTTGACTATAGTATCACTTCTACAATATCAACATCATCAAATTCTAGTTGGTTAGGTTATTGGTGTTCTACTTTAAACTCCCCCATTAGCAGATCAATTTTTGTCTCTAATTCATGCTTTTCTTAGCTACTATTCGCAATATTAGCTTGTTGAGCATTTAAAGCCTCAACTAATTGACTCATTTGAGCCTCTAAGTTGCGAATAACGACCTCTTACCTTTGGATAGTAGCCTCTTGCCTTTGTGATTGTAATTATTTCTCATATTTTGTTCCAAGAGGCATATTAACATGTCCTTGATTTCCTTTTAGCCAGCATCCCCAGGTTCTTTGTTCCTATTAACTTCACAAGAAAAAAGTAAAACTATCATAATAAAGGGTTGGGGCAGGATAAGAAGTATGAACACAACCATAAAAGTGACTATCTTGACCACCACACACATCACACACATTCCACACATATGATTGAGCTGGTGTACATAACTCGCCCCCGAAAACATTTTGAGAATTTTGCCACAGGTCGTTTCCTCCACAATAAGTTTTAGGAAGATCAAAACAAGAACTACCAACATCCAATCTCCCATAATTCCAAGATGACATATTTCTCATATCATTAATAAAATAAATAAAATAAAATAAAATAAATGTTCAAACTTGAACCCTAGCAATATTTATACCTACAACTACACCGTTAGTTCACCGACAACGGCATCAAAATTTGATCACGCCCAACTATGCCTTGTAAAAAGGACTAAGTGGTTGTTGAAAATATAATCCGATCTAAGAATCCGGAGTTGTATCCCACAGAGAACTAAGGCTTAGCTACTATTGTTCACTATCGTTAAGAAATAGGTTTGAACAAATTCTGAAGTATATATATTAAGATTCTTATGTCTAACTAATTAACTAACAATGTAAAGTAGTAAATTATCAACTAAAGATAATAAGAGTTGGAGACAAGATTAAGGAGGCTTAGAGTTATGATTTTCCCAATTTTTGGAATCTTTCCTGCTACGTTTTATATAATTTCGCCTAAGTATTCTCTACTGATCGTGAGCACTTCAGGTATCGTAATTCTCTTCTAAGCAACTACAATAATTTACTAGATATATTCTCCCGAACTGCGCTAGCTGGCACTATCTTATCGCTCACTCTGACTACGTCAAGGTTTTGTTATTCCTAAACCCATCTTTAAACCCGCTATATTGATTACTCACATACATTAGGAGTGACGTTGTTCAAAAACCACGTAAATATATACTCTTTTCCAGGTGTTACATACTAAATAGGCACTGTTAATTGAGAGCTCTTCAATTAATTAAAATAAGCACGTAGTTAAACAATTAGAGAAATTCGAAGGCTAAATATATGAAAACATATCAAGAATTCATCTTTCAAAAGGTTCCATCAAAATCCAGAAAGAAATTTAGCTACTCATAGCTTGCTAACAATCACGTTAATATTTGAAAGCATTAATCTACAAACTAACGAAGAATGGAAGAAGAACTTGTGGGATCCTGTTCTTTGCAATTGTTTTAGCCGTCTTTTGCCTCTCGAATAATGTATAACCTCTACAAAATTGGTTTATAACTCCTTTTATACATGTTGGGGGTGTATAGGGTCGAAACTACAAAGTCTTAGCCAAAATAGGAAAAGTTTCCTGCTTGGGTGCCACGACGGGCGCTTGGCGCAAAGCTGGGCGCCCAACTCTCTCTTGTGCTGAGTTTTGTGTTTTGAATGGTGTCTGGCTCAAACCTGGATCCCAAACACCATACTCCCTCTAAATTCTTCCATTTTGGCTTCAATTTGCGCACAATCCTTCCATATCACCTCCGATTGACCCCTACACATAAACATCATTATTAAGCCCGAGTCATAAATATTGGCACTAAATTTAACAAGATTGATGCATAATGCAAGGCAATTTACATGCAAAAACGTGAAATTTTAGACAAACATCACATATAGAGAAGATATGCATGAATAAACAAGTCAAGTTAGACAGATTGGCATATAGAGAATATATATACTCGAATCATTTCATCAATCACAACAGGAAATGGAGAATATATGCATGATACATTCCGAAGCAAGCATATATAGAATATATGTGGTAAAATTATATATACATCCAAGGAGTTTGCATATAGAGATGTCATGACCCGAAATCCCAACCTCGGGGTCGTGATAGCGCCTAACATCCACTTGCTAGGCAAGTCGACGTGAAATAAATGATTAATCAATTTTACAGTTAAAAATAAAATAATGATGTTCAATGAGAAATAAATGCCAAATCTAACACAGTGCTAATATAAACCACGTGATAATAACTACTCCTAGAAATCCTTAGTCAAGAGTCCACGAGCAACTAAAAGTCTACATACACAATCTGAAATAAATACAACTGCTTGAAAGAGATAAACAGTAAAAGTAGGAAATGGAAGGGGACTTCAAGGTCTACGAACGCCAGCAGATCTACCTCGAATCTCCATATGAAAGTGATCTGAGCCGACACACCTCAAGCGCCGCTAGGACCAATACCAATATCTGCACAAGAAGTTGAGAAGTGTTGTATGAGTACAACCGACCCAATGTACTCTGCAACTGTCGAGCCTAACCTCGACGAGGTAGTGATGAGGCTATGACAAGATACCTACGTAAATAAACCTGTACAAGTGTATATAAAGCAGAAAAATAACAAGAAGAATGATAAAATGCTAATTGGGAGGGGACATGTGAAAAAGGGAAGATATAATAAATACGACAAGTATGAAATCACGAAATAACATCTTCCGAATTAAGCAACAATATAACCAAGTAACCAAAACCGAAAATCAAATAAATCAATGATATGAAAATGACACGGCATCACCCTTCATGCTTTTACTCTCGTCCTCACCATGCAATATCTATAATGGCACGAAATCATCCTTTGTGCTTTTACTCTCGTCCTCACCATGCGATAATGTGAATATAATGGCACACATCACCTTTTGTGGTTTTACTCTCGTCCTCACCATATAACAACATGAATATAATGGCACGAAATCATCGTTTGTGCTTTTACTCTCAAGACTCATAATGTATGATAATGAATACAAATGAGGCACGACAACACCCTTCATGCTTTTCTCTCTTCCTCACCAAGCAACAATATAAGTCTGAATAATAAAACAAGGCGGGGAATAATTTCACTTCAAATATGGTGCCATGATATCAAACTTCAACTTTTTAAATATTTAACCTCTTTAAAAAAAATACGAAATGAACAATTAAAGAAGTAATAATCTAACCTAACATGGATAACAAAATTATCAAAACAATTTAATATAAAGAAACCGTTTTCACCCCATGCTTTAGACCAATGACAACACATGGGTACTCGTCACCTCACATATACGTGTCCCCACATATAAAACACGTAGCAAATTGTTAGAACCCATATTCGTGTATGTTGGATCATGCCATAAGTTATTCGACGTAAATCTAAGAAGAGATTATCTTTAAGATGATAAGAAGTTTATCCTATTGGTCTTAAACGATACAAGGGTGTATAAGAGTGGTTAACAAGTATAGAAGTTAAACGAATCAAGGATGTTGTAACCCGTATTTTTAGGAAAAACTAGAGGTGCTTAATTCTCCCAAGAGGTCGTGTTTTAAGGTTTTTGAATCATATAATATGCATATCATAAGTCTTGAAGTCAAATGAGTTATGAAACAAAAGTTGACAAAAGTTGTCGCAACTTACGTTCATAAATTTACTTAAACTTTAGGTCAAATGTTACTAAGCTTTACTCCCAATTTACTTGGAATTACGGAGTGATCTACCCACTAAATTTAATATATATATGAGTTTACTTTCCAACGCATTAAACAGTTTGTCGATACGATCTTAGAGTAGAGAATATTCGCGTTTTCGTGAGACTGCGCCAAGTAGCTCTCTATTGGGCCCACATAGGCGGTTGAGACATATGGATATATATAACATGCCTCAACCCCATTTTAAGTCATTAATTTTCAGTATATTAGACATTAGAACCCTAAAAACACTCTCTCAAGGTTCTCTCATGATCCAAGACCAAAACAAAGGGCAAACAACACAAATTAAGTGTCGAGAATCCCGTGGCGCTAGTAAGTTTCTTGTTCTTCTTGTTGTTGCTGATTTTTGTGTTGTTCCAGCTCGTGTTGGAGGTTGTTTTAAGTGGTTTATATTCTGTAAAATACTCCCTCAAGTGTTTAATATCAACCCTAGGTGATTTCAAGTCTTCTGAAGTGATTCTAGTGCCGAAAAACCCTAATTGATTGCTAGCTTCGCTTCATTGTTCTTGTGGTAGCATCGGAGGGATATTTCGTGCTAAATTAAGGTTAAATTGGATTTTTTCTTTCTATTTATAGGTAAGAAACCTCTTACCCTACATGTATTTAAGATTATACAAGTTACGGCTAAGTCGTTGAAGCTAGAACTTGTGAGATATATATCAAAAGGCTTGTTAATAATGTTGTTGGTTGGTGGACTATTTTGGGAGGCTCAATATGATTGTTATTGATATTGTTTGGGATCTTTGGTGATTGTTTTAACTTGTGGAAAGTCATATAAATAGGGGAGATGCTGTCCGTTTCATCGTAAAATAGGTTGCGGTCGATACATAATAGTTATGACGCTTAAACGATAACGGTAGTGTCATTTCTCTTATTGTAGACTAAGGAGTTGTGACACTTGCATAGCTTGAGGTTGGGAAGTATATACAAGGTATGTGAGGCTATCCCTTTCCTTCTTTTGCACGACTCTGATTGTACATAATATAAAGAACGAGCTTCTAAAGATACTCTGCTCTTAGAAGCTAGCAGTACGTACATTGTTTCCCTTCTTATGGAACGATTGAGGTTGATGTTACTTCTCTTATTCTTATGTTATCAATGTTGTTGGTACTTCATGGTTCTTATAAGATTCTTAATGAAGAGTTAGTCCTAATAACGGGTATGGAGGATCTCGATCTTATGTCACTCCGAAAGGTTCAGAATGTGATTCCAATGAGTCCAACACGCATCATATATATGTATCTATTTTACTCTATCGAACAACGCTATAGTCGGCTGGGTATGACACATATTGTGCAACCACTGATCAATTAGGTTTTACCGAGCTCCACATGGCCAGGTACGATTCTACCGAGCCTTATAATGGCCGAGTATGTTTTTACCGAGCCTATTACGGCTGGATACGATATGATAATGATAATGCCCACAGAGGAGTATGTTTTAAAAGTTTATGTGTGTGTGTGTGTGTGTGTATATATATATATATATATAAGTATCATGCATTTCATGTGAGAAGCCCTTAGAGGTACCCAGATGTTACAGGTCTGCCTTATACTTAGTACTTTATTTGTACTGATGTCTTTTTTATTTGTGGATGCTGCATGTTGTGCTGCAGGTCCTGATAGATAGGTAGGCAAAGCTCCCCCACCATAGTAGGCTACCCAGTTCAGCGGTTATTGGCGAGATCCCTTCTCCGGACTTGCCGTGGTCTTGGTATGAATTTTTGTTATAGATGTTATGGGCATGTCGGGGCTTTGTTCTGGCAATGCTGTAACACTTATGTTCCTTTAGAGGCTCATAGACAGGTGTCGACTCATGTATAGTTGCCTTGTCGACTGATTTTTGTTGTATAGTCTCTCATGGCAGCTTGTCAGCTCGTACCTTATACATAGCTTCATGACAGCCTTGTTGGCCCATGTTATATATGTTCACGCCATTATCTGTTATTGTTGGTTGTTTAGGATTCATGTCTAGAGTTTATATTGATCTCGTCGGCCCTTATAATAATAAGAAAGGTTAGATAAAATGTGTGTTGGTGCTCGACAGGTATGGCCCGGGTGCCAGTCATGGCCCTCCAGTTTGGGTCGTGACACAAATAGACCAACAAGTCCTAATCCCTCAAGCCAAGATTAACCACGATACTTACCATGCTCCACAATCAAAAAAATCAATCAACCACGACTTTGCCTTTTGAACAAGCCTCCAAACTAACCAAATCTAGCAAATTATCTATCAAAAGGTTCAATTTGGATCATTTTTGAAAGAAGTCAACAAAAGTCAACCACGGGCTCGCTTGGTCAAAACCCGAGGTTCGGACCAAAACCCGATTACCCATTCACCCCGAGCCCGATTATATATTTTTTTCGAAATCCGACCTCAATTTGTGGTCTAAATCTCAATTTTACAAAATCTCTAATTTGTACCCAGTTCCCTAATTTCTACCATGGAAATCCTAGATTTGATGTTGAAAATACATGAAAACTAATGGGTAACTGAAAAGAAATGGATTAAAGTTGCTTACCAATGATTATGGGAAGAAAACTCTCTTGGAAAATTGCCTCTAGAGTGTTTAGGGTTGAGAAATGGTGTAGAATGAGCTAAGTCCCGATTTTTTTCTCTTTTACCCAACTGTAGATGTCACAATTGCAAAGTCTTGTTCACAATTGCGAAGATCACAAATACAAGACAAGGTTGCAAATGAGAACCCTGTCACAAAAGTGCAGAAGTCGCAATTGCGACAAAGAGATCGCAAACGCGAAGATCCCGCCTTCGCAATTGTAGCCAAAATCTTTGCAAATGAGAAGATGCCCTATTGCTGCCAGGCATCGCAAAAGCGACCAAGTGATTGCAAAAGCAATCCTGAGTAGTTTGCAATTGCGAATATTTTCCTCGCAAATGCGAGGTTACCCAATCTCAGGTCCTGCTCGCAAATGCGAGCCAGACCTAGCAAATGCGAGATCTGCATCAGACACCAGATCTGGCATTGCACCAGCAACCTTTGCACTATTCAAACTCATCCGAAACACATCCAAACTCACCCGAGCCCCTCGGGCTCCAAACCAAACATGCACACAAGTGTAATAATATCATATGAACTCGCTCGCATGATTAAAGCACCAAAACAACACCTAAAACTACAGATCGGACATCAAAATGCATGAAATTTTCAAAGAAACTCAAGAACTTCCAAATTCACAACGAGCGTCCGAATCCTATCTAATCAACCCCATTTTGTACAAAAATTTGCAGAAAAGTTTTAAATAGTAAAATGAACCTATATTAAGTTCCAGAACAAAAATCCGAACCCGGTAGCCATAAAGTTAACCTATGGTCAAGCTTCAGAAATCTTTAAACCTTCAAATTACTAGTTTTCAGCAAATCAAGTCAAATCAAGTTAGGGACTTCCGAATTCAATTCCTGGCATACGCGCAAGTCTAAAATCACGATACGGCCCACCGGGATTGTCAATATACATATCTGGGGTCGTTTATACAAAATGTTGACCGTAATCAACTCAAGTCATTTTTAAAGCTAAAATTCATATTTTCTTTAACAGAACCTGCCGTGCTAGAATGGCCACTGGCTCCTCCTCGTAAGTCAAATCCTTGTCTAATTGGACTGAGCTGAAATCTATTACATGGGTGGATCACCGTGATACTTCTGAAGCATGGAAACATGGAACACTAAGTGAACTACTGATAAGCTAGGTGGCAATGCAAGCTTGTAGGCCACCCCACCAACTCTCTCAAGGATCTCAAAAAGTTCGATATATCTAGGGCTCAACTTGCTCTTCTTCCCGAACCTCATCACACCCTTCATGGGTGGAACCTGAAGCAAAACCCTCTCTCCAACCATGAATGCCAACATCACGAACTCTCCGATCGGCATAACTCTTCTGCCTAGACTGTGATGTACAACGCCGATCCTGAATCATCTCGACCTTTTCCAAGGCATCCTTAAATAGGCCAGTGCCTAACAACCGAGCCTCTCCCAGCTCAAACCAACTGACCGGCAAATGACACCGCCTCCCATAAGGCTCATAAGGAGCCATCTGAATACTCGATTAGTAGCTGTTGTTGTAACCAAACTCCGCAAGTGGCAAGAACTGATCTCAAGAACCCCCGAAATCGATAACACAGGCGCGAAGCATATCCTCTAATATCTAAATGGTGCGCTTGGGCCGCTCGTCCGTCTAGGGGTGAAATGTTGTACTCAACTCAACTTGTGTGCCTAACTCATGCTGTACGGCCCTCCAGAAGTGTGGTGTGAAATGAGTACCCCGATTAGAAATAATGGACACTGGCACACTGTTACGAACAATCTCGCAGATATAGATCTCAGCCAGCCACTCTAAAGAATAGGTAGCTTCCACCGCAATGAAATGTGCCGACTTGGTCAACCTATCCACATGACCCATACTATATCAAATTTCTTCAAAGTCCGTGCGAGTGCAACAACAAAATCCACGGTAATATGCTCCCACTTCCACTCGGGGAATCTCTAGTTTCTGAAGTAAACTGCCAGGCCTTTGATGCTCATACTTCACCTGCTGGCAATTCAAACACCGAGCCACATATGCAACTATATCTTTCTTCATTCTTCTCCACCAATAATGCTGCCTCAAATCCAGATACATCATGGCGACACACGGATGAATAGAATACCGTGAACTATGGGCCTCCTCAAGAATCGACTCACAAAAGCCCATCCACATTGGGCACACAAATCCGACCCTGCATCCTCAATACCCCATCATCTCCAATAGAAACCTTCTTGGCATCACCGTACTGCACATGTCCTTAAGGACAAGTAAATGGGGTTCGTCATACTGATTCTCTCTGATGCGCTCATACAAAGAAGACCGAGAGACTGTGCAAGAAAGAACCCGACTAGGCTCCGAAACATCTAACCACACGAACTGATTGGCCAAGGCCTGAACATCTGATCCTAGCGGTCTCTCACCAACTAGAATATATTCAAGGCTACCCATACTTAGGGCCTTTATACTCAAGGCATCAACCACCATATTGGTCTTCCCAGGATGATACAAAATAGTAATACCATAGTCTTTTAACAGCTCTAACCACCTTCGCTGCCTCAAGTTGAGATCCTTTTGCTTAAACAAGTACTATAGACTCCTATGATTATTGAATACCTCACATGACACGTCGTAGAGGTAATGCCTCCAAATCTTCAATACATGAACAATCGCTGCCAACTCCAAGTCATGAACAAGGTAATTCTTCTTATGACCTTTCAATTGCCGAGACGCATATGCAATCACCCTGCCATCCTGCATCAATACTGCACCAAGCCCAATAAGCGATGCATCACAATACACGGTGTATGATCCTGAACCTGTAGGCAACACCAACAGTGGGGCTGTAGTCAAAGAAGTCTTGATCTTCTGAAAGCTCAACTCACACTTATTGGACCACCTGAATGGGGTACTCTTCTGGGTTAATCTTGTCAATAGGGCTGCAATGGATGAAAACCCCTCCACAAACCGGCGATAATAACCTGCCAAACCCAGGAAGCTCCGAATCTTTGTAGCTGAGGTAGGTCTAGGCTAATTTTGTACTGTCTTAATCTTCTTAGGATCCACTTTAATGCTCTCGGCAGATACAACATGCCCCCAAAAGGCAACCGAGTCCAACCAAAACTCATATTTTGAGAACTTGCATATAACTGATTTTCTCTCAGAGTTTGAAGTACAATCCAAAGATGCTGCTCATGCTTCTCTCGACTGCGGAGTAGATCAAAATATCATCAATGAAGACGATCACAAAAGAATCCAAATAGGGCTCAAAAACCCGATTCATTAAATCCATAAATGTTGTTGGGGCATTTGTCAAACCAAATGACATTACTAGGAACTCATAATGCCCATACCGAGATCTTAGGGACATCCGATGCCCTAATCTTCAACTGATGGTAGGGTGGTCAAATAAGTCATTAATCCTCAGCAAAAGATGTTACGCCCCGACCTCGGGAAGCGTGACCGAAGCTCAATCGAGATAACCCAGTCAAGCAAGCCTATTCAATGCCTTCTACCCGAACCTACCCCTAAATAAAGTGAAGGAGTATTCCATTAATTAGATAATGAGAGGATCACGTGAACAACACCATTTCATAATCATTAGTTACTACATTTATAATTCCCCAAAATATTACATTACAAATTCATTGTTTAGAAGTGGAAACATGTGATACAAATACAATATCTTTAGTTGACTTTACCAAAACCAAGATACAACCCACACTATGTTTACGGAGCCTCGAATGGATGCAAAAGAGTAGTATGATGGTGCCCCGGCTATACCTCAAAACACTACAAATAAGGTAGAAAAGATACAAGACCCCGAAATGGAGTGAGGCTCACCAAGTCAGCTGATAAGAGGGTGTACTGCTATCACTAATCGATGCCGCCTGCTGTGGAACCACGTGCATCCATTAAAAGATGCAGTACCCCTACAAAAAAAGACGTATTACATATGGAATAATACTAGTATGTAAGACCAAACACCCTCTCAATAGAACGAGCAACAATAGAATGAAATAACATGGAATCAATGAGAGCCTCAAACAATATAACAATTTCAAGTTAGGAGAAAGAATAATTTCAAGTAAATAACAATGCTTTAGGTTGGGAGAACTTTAGTACCGATATACCACCGTGTTTTTAGCACGGAGTCCGATCACGGCCCGATCGGCTAAGCCGTCTTACTTAAAGATATCCAATCATAACACCGCCATGTGTGCTACATGGCGTCCGATCTCAGCCTGATCGGCTAAGCCGTCTCACCACAATGCCGTGTGGGTCGACACCACTTTTCGCTAGCAATCATCTCATCCCATTTAGGGGAATAATCTCAACACATCAATCTCATCCCATTTAAGGGAAATAATTTTATCACATCCATATGGGGGTTATACCCCTTAATCACTCCTATACTAGCACGTGTAGTTTCGGGATTAGGTTATTTCAACCAACCCTTCCTCGATGGCTAAGCGATACTCCCAAAACATTTACTATAAAAATAAGGAGTTATAGCTCATTTCATAGTCTTTCACTCTTCTTTTCATTTCATTGGCACTAGTGGCCACAAGTGTAATTTCGTTATTGGAACGTCGGCCGTATTTCATATTTCATACACACTCCTTTCACTTTCAGACATCATCAGGGATTATCAACAACAAGGCATTTCTAGTCAAGACTTTAAGTATACACATGAGCAATACGAGTCTTAAGCACATTGAGTTTTCTTCCACAATTTAGCATAATAAGTTGCAATTGAAACATGATTGAAATCATAATATTCCGACACATTGGTCACGTCTGAATACATTCCTGAAGGAGAACACAATACGATAGGAGCATTTGGGACACATTTTTAGTATATATCTATCAACACAAGCTTATTCAGAATAGTCAAATTTATAAGGAATAACTCAGAATATGAGAAATAAGAGCTTGGCCCATTATACTTGAAATTTATGAGAACATCGCGGGCTTCAATTCTAAAGGAGAAGTTTAGCCAACATACATTGCTTGGGATTTCCTTAAATTACTACAATATTCCGAAAATCCTAGCAACTTCATTCTATCAGAGAGACGATAAAATCGAACCATAATTAGGAAGAGGTCCATGGGTTCAACTCGTTTAAGCATTTCATCAAATACTATGTGTGCAAACTTAACTACAAGGTTCTTCCACAAGATTTCCTTCACCCCACAACCAATTCAACACCAAGAGTTTACCCCTAGTAGTTCAATGACCTCCCAACCATCCTTATGGTATATGCATGCATCAATAACAACTCCCATACCCAAGAATCACACTCCCCATTACCCAACTTTAGCCCAAACTCGAAATTAGGGACTAGGGTATGGAACCTTACCTCTTGGATGAAGACCTTGTGAGCTTTCCTTGTTGAATTTTGAGGCTTGAGCAAGAACTTGATGAAAAAACGGGTTGGGGCTTCCTTCTCTCTCTCTCTCTCCAAGATACTCCCTCTCTCTAAAATTGCCGTTTAACCAGCCTAAATGACCCCCCAATTTCATTTTATAAAAATGAGATTGGGTGAAATTTTCCCAAACTTAAGCCTACGAAACCGGGTCTGCGATCGCAGACCAGACCGCAAAACGACTATGCGGTCTGCAAAGGGGATTGCAAAAATGGTCCCAAAACTAGGCAGCCTGGTCAGATCTGCGGCCGTTATGCGACCCGCAGAACACTTATACGGTCGCATAATGCGCCGCAAAATCTCCCTCCGAAAATGTTCATGCTGAATCTGCAACGAATTTTGCGGCCCGCAAAATGGTTATGCGGTCGCATAATGAACTGCATAATGATCTTCAAAAATTGGCTCAAGTTCTGTTGCATTTTGTGGCCGATCTGCAGTCCGTGAAGAGGTTCTGTGGTCGCATAGTGGACCGCAAAAATGCCATGTTCTGCAAAAAGTTTCTTTCAACTCCCCGACGTAATGTATAACCGAAAAAGTCCGTACCGCAACGAGCTCTACAATCCTCAAACACATTAGCCTACCTCGGCGCCGCAAAACCCCAGGTTCTAGGTGAAATTTTACGGGGCCTTACAACGGATACTTGTTCTTGATAGTCTCTTTGTTCAATTGCTGATAATCTATACACATCTTCATCGAACCATCCTTCTTCTTCACGATCAACACTGGCTCACCCCAGGATGAGACGCTAGGTCTAATGAATCCTTTATCAAGCAAATCCTACAACTGCTCCTTCAGTTCCTTCAACTCAAATGGTTCCATATGATATGGTGGAATAGAAATGGGCTGAGTACCCGGGTCCAAGTCAATGCAGAAGTCGATATCTTTGTCCGGTGGCATCACCGAAAAATTTGCAGGAAACACCTTCGGGAACTCACGTACAACTGGTACTGAATCCATGGAAGGAACCTCCGCACTAGAATCACGAACATAGGCTAAAAATGCTAGATATTCTTTCTTGACCATACGCTGAGCCTTCACATAAGAAATAACCCTGCTGGTAGAATGGACAGGAGTCCACTTCCACTTTAATCGGGGCAACCTTGGCATGGCTAAGGTCACCACCTTGGCGTGATAGTCCAATATAGCGTGATACGGTAATAGCAAATCCATGCCCAAAATAATATCAAAGTCCACCATATCAAGAAGTAGGAGATCTACACTAGTCTCAAGGTTACCGATAGAAACCCCACATGAGCGATAAACATGATCTACAACAATACAGTCTCCCACAGGCGTGGACATATATACAGGAGCACTCAAAGACTCATGAGGCATAACCAGATTTGAAGTAAAATAGGATGACACGTAGGTATAAGTAGAGCCAAGATAAAAAAGAACTAAATCATCTCTATGGAAAACTAGAACAATACATATATTAACGATGTCAGATGATTCGACCTTAGGTATAGCTGGGAATGCATAAAAACGGGACTAGGCCCCCCATTCTGACCTCCACCTCTCGGACGACCTCTAGCTAGTTGGCCTCCACCTCTAATGGCCTGACCTCCACCTCTGGCAGCCTGACCTCCGCCTCTAACTGGGTGAGCAGGGGTGAAGTAACCAGTGCCGGAACCATGGCACGAGAACTCTTTTGTGGCATGCCGCCCTGTGATCTGGGGCAAAATCTAGCAAGGTGCCTAGGATCTCCACAAATATAACAAATCCTCGACTGCTGTTGCTGCTGACCATAGGACGGACCCTGTCGACCTGAATAACCACCCTAGTAACTTTGGATCGGAGGTGCACTAATAGGTGATGATGGTGCACTGTAGGCTAGCTGCTCAAGATGACACACATAAGGACCACAACTACCCGAAGCACTGTGGGATGCCTGAAGCGCTGACTGAAACGTCTTGGGAGGATAACCCCTACCAAAGGAACCCTTGCCTCCAGATGAGGCACCACTGAAACTACCAGAATAACGAGGCGTCTTATCTGATACCATCCCCCTCTCCTGACCATGAACCATCTCGATTTGTCTAGCAATCTCTACGGCCCTCTAAAAAGAAACATCATCTCCGGTCTCCTTGGCCATCTGTATCCTAATACTAAAATCATGTCCATCGATGAATCTCCCTACTCTCTCCCTCACAATAGGGAGTAAGATAACTGCATGAGAGCTAGGTCCAAAAATTGGGTCTCATACTGGGTAACAATTATGCTACTCTGCTAAAGGCGCTCAAACTGCCTGCGGTACTCCTCTCTCCGATTGAAAAGAATAAGCTTCTCCGGAAGTAGCTGCGAAAACAGATCCTAGGTAAGTGAAAGTGAACCAGATGGTCTCGTTAGCACATAATCCTGCACCATCTCTTGGTAGAACCGGTCATCTGGAACACTAAGAAGTCAACCCCATTGGTCTCAACAATATCCCTGTTGCACAACATCTCAGGGAAACGGTCCAAGTATTCTTGTGGGTCCTCCAAAGGTGCACCACTGAAGTGAATAGGGAAGAGCTTTTTTAACTTGTCCAATCTCAATCCCTCAGAAGACATCGCGGGCCTCTCCCCATCTGTGTGGCAACAACAGGCTGAACTACCCCAATTGGTTGAACTACCATATTTCTGATATATGTGAGCCATCTACTATGGAGTGTAAGTAGCGGGAGTCTGTTCTCCTCCCCCATCTTGAGAGATGGCTGCTGCTACCGAAAATGCACCGGTCTGGGCCACACTCTCTATAAGGCCCACTAAACGGACTAGAGCATCCTGAAGCACGGGAGTGGCTATAAATCCCTATGGGACCTAAGCGGGTCCGACTGGTGTAGTCTGAGCTGGGATCTCTTCCTCATGATCAATCTGAGGCTCCACTATGGGTGCTGCTACTCGAGCTCTAGGCTGAGCTGTGCCTCAGCCTCAACCTCTAGCTCGACCTCGACCTCTGCCTCTACCCTTGGTAGTGGCTGCAATAGGGGGATCTGGCTCCTGTTCGGCTGTAGATGCTGTGCGTGTTCTCACCATCTGCGAGAGAACAAGAATGGAATGATTCAAACACCAATAATAGAATAAGATTGCACGCTAGTGAAAGAAAGAAGTGAAATTATTCCTAAAACTGCATAGCCTCTAGAAGATAAGTACAGACGTCTCCATACCGATCCTCCAGACTCTTTTAAGCTTGCTCATGACTCGTGAGACCTAAGAAACCTAGTGCTCTGATACTAACTTGTCATGACTCAGAATCCCAACCTCGGGGTTGTGATGGCACCTAACATCCACTTCCTAGGCAAGCCAATGTGAAATTAATGATTAACCAATTTAAATAGTTATAAACAAAATAATGATGTTCAACGAGAAATAAATGCCAAATCTAACACTGTGCTATATAAACCACGCGATAATAACTACTCCTAGAAATCCGAAGTCAAGAGTACATGAACAACTAGAAGTCTACAAACATAGTCTGAAACAAAGACAACTGCACGAAAGAGAGAAACAATAAAAGTAGGAAACAGACGGGGAATTTAAGTTTTGCGAACACCAGTAGATCTACTTCGAGTCTCCGTATGAAAGTGATCCGAGCCGATGCACCTCAGGCACCGCCGCAACCAATACCAATATCTACACAAGAAGTGCAAAAATATAGTATGAGTACAACCGACTCAATGTACTCCATAAGTGTCAAGCCTAACCTCGATGAAGTAGTGACGAGGCTATGACAAGACAACTACGTAAATAAACCTACACAAGTGTATATTAAGCAGCAAAATAACAAGAAGAATGATAAAATTCTAACTGGGAGGGGTCATGCGAAAAGGGGAAGATATAGTAAATACGGCAAGTATGAAATCACAAAATAACATCTTCTTAATTGAGAAATAATATAACCAAGTAAATCACCAAACCCATAAATCAATTAAATAAATGATGTGAAAATGACACGGCATCATCCTTCGTGCTTTTACTCTCATCCTCACCATGCAATATCATGAATATAGACACTACCCTTCGTGCTTTTACTCTGGTCCTCACCACGCGATAATATTAATATAATGGCACAACATCACCCTTCGTGCTTTTACTCTCGTCCCCACGATGTAATATCATGAATATAATGGCACGAGATCGTCCTTCGTGCTTTTACTCTCAAACCTCACAATATATGATAATAAATACAAATGAGGCACAACACCCTTCGTGCTTTTCTCTCTTCCTCACCAAGCAACAATATAAGTCCAAATAATAAAACAAGACAGGGAATAATTTCTTTAAATATGGTGCCATGATATCAAACTTCAACTTCCAAAATATTCAACCTCTTTAAATAAACAATAAATATGAACAAATAATAAAAGAAATAACAATCTAACCTAAGCATGGATAACGTAATTATCGAAATAATATAATACAAAGAATTAATTTTTCCCCACATGCTTTAGCCCAATGACAACAGATAGGTATTCATAACCTCACATATACGTGTCCCCACACATAAAATACGTAGCAAATAGACCAACAAGTACTAATACCTCAAGTCAAGGTTAACCACGATACTTACCTCACTCCGCAATCAAAGAAATCAATTAACCACGACTTTGCCTTTTGAACAAGCCTCCAAACCAACCAAATCTAGCAAATTATCGATCAAACGGTTCAAAATAAGCTTTTGAAACTACTCATCAATGAAAAAGGTTCAATTTTGATCATTTTTGAAAAAGTCAACAAAAGTGTATCCCGAGCACGCTTGGTCAAAACCCGAGGTACGGTCCAAAACCCGATTACTTATTCACCCCGAGCCCGATTATGTGATTTTTTTCGAAATCCAACCTCAATTTATGGTCTAAATCTCAATTTTACAAAATCCCTAATTTCTACCCAAATCCCTAATTTCTGCCATGGAAATCCTAGATTTGATGTTGAAAACATGTGAAACGTAATGGGTAACTGAAAAGAAAAGGACTAAAGTTGCTTACCAATGATTTTGGGAAGACAATTCTCTTGAAAAATTGCCTCTTGAGTGTTTAGGGTTGAGAAATGGTGTAAAATGAGCTAAGTCCCGATTTTTCCCTCTTTTACCCAACTACAGATGTCGCAATTGCGAAGTCTTGTTCGCAATTGCAAACATCACAAATGCGAGATAAGGGTTGCAAATGCGAACCCTGTCACAGAAATCCAAAAGTCGCAATTGCGACAAAGATATAGCAAATGCGAAGATCCCACCTTTGCAATTGTGGCCAAAATCTTCCCAAATGCGAAGATGCCCTAATGTTTCCAGGCATCGCAAAAGAGACCAAGTGATTGCAAAAGCGATCCTGAGCAGTTCGCAATTGCGAACATTTTCCTCGCAAGTGAGGTTACCCAATCCCAGGCGCTGCTCACAAATGCGAGATTTGCATTAGACACTAGATCTGGCAGTGCACCAATAACCCTTGCACTATTCAAACTCATCTGAAACACGTCCAAAACTCACCTGAGCCCCTAGGGAGTGTAATAACATCATACTAACTCGCTCAAGTGATCAAAACACTAAAAGAATACCTAGAACTATGAATCGGACATCAAAATGCATGAGATTTTAAAGAAACTCAAGAACTTCCAAATTCACAACCGAGCGTCAAATCCTATCAAATCAACTCCGTTTTGCACCAAATTTTGCAGACAAGTTTTAAATAGTAAAGTGAACCTATACTAAGTTTCAGAACTGAAATCTGAATCTGGTAGCCATAAAGTCAACCTACGGTCAATCTTCAAAACTCTTTAAACCTTCAAATAACTAGTTTTCAACAAATCAGGTCAAATTAAGTTAGGGACTTGCGAATTCATATTCGGGCATACTCTCAAGTACACAATCACGATACGGACCCACCGGGATCGTCAAAATACCGATCCGAGGTCATTTACACAAAATGTTGATCGTAGTCAACTCAAGTCATTTTTAAAGCTAAAATTCATGTTTTCTTCAATTTTTCACATAAAAGCATTCCGAAAAAAGATACAGACTGTGCATGCAAGTCGAGAAACACTAAACGAAGCTAATCGAGGTCTCAGAGCATGAAAATAAAGGCTAGAACCCAAAATGACCTATGGGGTCATCACAAAAGAAGATACACAAAATCTAACCACTAATCAGTTTTCCATAATCTGTGTGTAAGTCATCAAGGTGAAACATGAGAAGAAGACCCTAGGGGGATGGATCCTTATCCATACGCTGCAGGACCATTCACATGCTATAATAACCCAACCCTCACGGACCACTCACGTGATGTCAATACAGTCTATCACATAGAAAGCATATACAAGAATACACATATACGAACAACAGATATCAAATCACATACTCATAGACCTAGGAAAATAGCATGTAAAGGTGTATGCGTGTGCGGATATACGACTAGAGCTCAGATTAGATGGTTACACCATAAAATAGTGAGTATCACGTTCAAATAGAAAATCAACAACCTACACATGATCTCTAGCATGTTTCAAGAGGTTCCGTAGTCATACAAACATATAAAGCATGATAACAGGAATCCCAATATCCAAAACAAGGCATGATGTAACCTAAATACTAGCCTGAGCATGGATAAACTCGGTGCACGCACATACGCTCATTACCTCGCATGTACGTCACCCCCGCATGTAGCAAACAATATCATTTATTAATAAATTCCCTCGAACTAATGCTAGGCAAAACACTTACCTTATTTGACTAGTCTTCAACCTCAAATTGCTTCAAAACCTTGCTCTTGCCCTCTGATCACGTAATTCCAAGCCAAACATCATCCATGGAAGTCAAAAAATGCTATTGGAGGAGATACCAATTCATAAAGCTTCAGTCTTTGAAGAATCCTCAAAAAGTCAATAAAAGTCAACCCAGGCTTGCGTGCCCGAAATCTGAAACCAATATCAAATCTCGATGACCCATTACTTGCCGAGTTCAAATATATAATTAATTTCCAAAACGAGGTCCAAATTAGTACTCAAATCCTCAAAATACATGTCTTAAAGTGTAGACAGAAAATCCAAATTTCACTTCAATATTTCATATTTTTGCTGTAGAAATTCATGGGGAATCAATATATAAAACCAAATCCAAGTGAAAATTCCTTACCTCCAATGTAGTAGTGAAATTTCTTTTCAAAATCTCCATCCCTCAAAGTCTAAGGTGCAAAATATGAAAGAATGGGTAAAATTCCGAAATATAAAACTTATAAAATTCTGCATAAGCGACCGCGACAGGGCCCCCGCATCGCATGACCAAACGTGACCTGCCACTCTTCTTCCTCTTTGCGGATGCAGTCCTCATCTCGGGAATACAGTGCATGTGCCTCCAACTCTACACAGATGCGCCCCACATACCCCGAATGCGAAGCACAAAACTCCAGCTTGACTCCACTTCTTCGCGAACTCGGAACCCCCCCCCCCAAAATCACGCGAGGGCGTTAATAAGCGAGCCCTGCTCTATGCCAATGCGGTCACTCCCATGTGAATGTGAAGAAAACCTCTCCGAGCTCCCAATTTACATTACACGATCGTGATGCAACTTCCGCGATCTCAAAGCTGTTCATAGACACCAGAAACCAACAATGTAAAACTCAATCGAAATGATCCAAAACTACCCCGAAACATACCCGATCCCCACGGGACCCTGTCCAATCATACCAACATGTCCAAATATCTTATCCAAACTTGCCCCAAGGCATGAAACATAAAAAATAACATCAAAACCAAGAATTGAAGATCCAATCATTTCTTAACTTTCAAACATTCCAACTTCTCCGAACGCGTCTGAACCACGCTTGGGCTTCATTTGTTTGCACTTAATGGAAGTCGGAATCTTAATCATTTAGATCTTAAACATTAAATGCATTTGTTTTCAAAGTGTGAAACTTAATCGTCCAGATCTTAATCATTAAGTGTGTTTGTTTTTTTTACTTCACAACCACTTAATGGGTTTTAATAGATGTGTATGATTAAGATATATAACAAAGACTTAATTTCATTAAGATGCTATCATCTACATTCATTAATATCTGCCGCCACCGCCTATCATTATCAACTACCACCACCACCATAATCAACCACTATCACCATCACCATCCTCAACTATAGCGGCTACCACAACCACCACCCACTACCCTCACCACCATAATTCTCAACAACAACCACACACTCACCCACCTCAACTACCACAACCAACCACCCCATCAACATCAACAATCATAGTCGGCACTGCCCACCATTATAAGTTACCACCACCTACCATCACCTTCCTTAATCACAACCACAACCACCACCACAATCCAACATTATTAACTATCACGCAGACCACCACCATCCTCAACCATAAGAGCCATTGCTACCAATTACCACTAGCTACTACCAAGAACCACCACCACCAACCAAAACCATCACTAACCACCGCCAACCACCGCATTTACAAGCACCTTCATTAGCAGTCACCAACACCAACTATCGTATTTTAAAAAAATATATATTTTATTGATAGAATATTAGATTAAAATTATTATTTTATTTAATTTTATATTTATTAAGTTTTGAATAAAGATAAATGTTATACATGCAGATGTTAAAAAAACAAAAAATCTTAATTATTTAATATTTAGATCTTAATATACATATTAACATTCAGGTGTGTATTAAAATTCAGATGTCTTAATCTTAATACACATCTTGATATTCAGATATATATTCAAATTCATATGTCTTAATTTAAAAAAAAAAAGAGTTCTTAAACATTTTGGATCACAACCAAAGTTTGTACACAAATTCCAATGAACTAAGTGAACCTATCCAAGGCTTCAAAACCACAAAGAAGTCCAGTCAACTTCCGGTCAAATCTATGAGCTCCCCAGTTCTTCAAATTAGCAACTTTCGACAAATAGAGCCAAAGCCTTCTAGGAACATCCAAATTCAAATCCGAACATATAACCAAGTCCAAAATCACCATATGAACCTATTGGAACCAAAAAATCCCGATTCCATAGCCGTTTACTCAAAAGTCAAACCTTGGTCGATTCTTCCAACTTAAAGCTTCCAAATTGAGAATCACTTAACCAAATTAATCCCGAACCTCTCGAACATCAATGCCAACCATACACACAAGTCTTAATGCATCACATGAAGCTGCTCAAGGTCTCAAATTGCCGAACAAAAATTCTAAAGTTAAAAACGACAGGTCGAGTCATTATATTCTACATATGTTTGTCCTTAAACGTGCCAAGAGCAGTTCCAAAGCTGTCAAATCACTATATAAGCTCATTATCCTAGCTGAATATTCTTCCTTCAACTTTAGCTTACAATCCTTAGAGCCTAATTCCAACTTTTGGAACTCCCTCTAAGATCCTAGATCTTTGTATATAGACTATATCAATCCCTACAATGTCACGACCCAAAATCCCACCTTGAGGTCATGATGGCGCCTAGTCGAACTTGCTACGCAGCAAACTCACAAACAATAAGTAAAGTCCATTTTTGTTATTTAACAGAGATATATAACAATAAAGATTAAAATAGTCCTAAAACGATGATAGTATCTGATAAACCCAAGCACGGCCTAAACACGACCAACACAATACGTCCCCAAGACTAGGTGGCATAGGTACATGAGCAAACTACGAAAATGAGAACAAGTCTGTATACATAACAACTGACTGAAATATAATAGATAGAAATAAAACATAGAACAAGGACTTAGGAACTGCAAAGTAGACCGATGATTTGTAGCACACCCTAAGTCTCCGTATAGTCTCCTAGCTCAAATCAGGAAGCTCTGCTAGTACCCACCTAAGGATCTGCACAAAAAGATGTGCAGAAGCATATTATGAGTACATTACAATTGGTACCCAGTAAACATCAAGTCTAACCTCGAAGAAGAAGTAGCGAGGCTAGATGCTTTCAAATACTTACCACACAAGTGTAGTAACAAAATTTAACAACTGAAAAATAAAGAATATCATGAATAATAAGAGTCACAGATATCTACGGGTAAGCATGCTTTTCTAGCAGAGAAATAACCCTGTCACTGCTCAAATATAATAATAAAATACCACATGCTTAAATAATTGAGCCTGGACCCCCAATTAGCATGTAAGGATGTCAAGTAACAGTTTACAGAGAAACAAATACTCCAAAATGAGTCAATAATAAGGATGCATGCTCAACCGGTACAAAATCCATGTACCCGATACAAAATCCATGCATCACAGAACCTGATACAAAATCCATGTATTGATCTAGTACAAAATCCATATACCGACCACGCTTACAGGGCCTAAAGTAACATGAGTTATCACCTGGCTCCAGAGGGGAGAATCCAAATCCAAGCACAAAGAGGGGCATAATAGCATCCCTCATAAATCAATATTCAATTATCATGTCCGATGGTCAACCCAGTCAATATCCGAGAGAGGGTAGGCTTTGGGTGTTCGCAGAGACGACGGATGTGCCATAACTGTATCTCACTTGCATGTTTATCCTTCATGCCAAATCCTCAGTCCAAATCACGTATTCAATATTGAAAATGTATGAATATGCTCAAGAATTATAGACAAAAGGTGCACAAGGAATTAATAAATATCATACGGATATGTACTCATGTAATCTCTATGTGACTACAGATAATTAAGCAATTCAACATAGCAGAAATAAGCTCCCATGCCTTCACGATTAATCACAAGCCTAGGCATGATTTTTAACATGAATAACAGAGAAAACGTAGTCACATAAGACAAATAAATCATGAATCAATTGAGTTTATAGTCAAACAATGCATAAAATATCCCAATTTCTACCCCGTTCATGATATGAACTCGGTGAGTGCATATACGCTCGCCACCACGTATATAGGCCAACCCCAATACCTCAAACACATAGCAAACAAGTCAATCCTAGGGGTTTCCCTCTTAACAAGGTTAGCCAAGAGACTTACCTCCACTTGGTAGCCTTTAATCTCCCAAAATAGGCCTTCCTCTCAAATCAACCTCGGAACGAGCCGAATCTTGAAAAATACAACTCAATAACGTCAAACAAGGCCATAGAAATAAAATCCAAATGATAAAGATCGAATCTCTGATCAAATGCACAAACTCAATCCAAGCCTACCTCTCGAAACCCGACATTTCTCATAAATCCCGAACACCCTTTCCAATACGAGTCCGAATATACAAGTTTCATCCAAAATCGGCTCCAAATCGAAAATCTCAATTATTCGCTTTCCAAAGAGTTTCTTATCATAACCTCAATTTTTTCCTTTAGATTTCATCAACCAAAGGTCAAATACAGCGTAACATCATGAATAATCAACAATCCGAGTTAAAAATACTTGCCCAATCCGAGTGGTTGAAAATAGCCTCAAAGATCGCCCAAATACGAGCTCCTAATCTCAAAATATGTAAATTAGGCCAATCCCTTGATTAAAAGAACAGTGCCCAGTGACCCGCTTTTGCGGACCCAAAAGTTACTTTGTAACTGCGCTTCTGCGGAATTATGCTCGCATTTGTGAGTTCACTAACACCCCCGATCAACCACTTATGCGATGCCAGATCTCGTTTTTGCAAGGCCACACCTGCATAAAGACCTCGCAGGTGCACGACCGCCTCTGCACCCTAAGCTTCACACCTACAGGCTCCCTGTCCCAGGCTGAAATCCGCTTCTGCTCTCACCTACCTGTATCTTCGGGCTCACACCTACGTTCAAAACCTCGTAGGTGTGCAAATAGCAGACCAAAACTACCAACTAGTTCGAACATGTTCCAAAACTCACTCAAAACATAACTGAGCCCCTCGGGACCCCGACCAATCACACCAACCAGTCCAAAACATAACACGAACCTACTTGAGGTCTCAAATCACCCAAAATAACATCAAAACTACAAATCGCACCTCAATTCAAGCTTAATTAACTAATCCACTTTTAAATTTTTGAATCTCATACTGAACAACGTCTAACCAGCTCGGAATAACCCCAAAATTTTCACACAAGACCCAAATGACATAACAAACCTATTTCAGTTCCCCAGGCAATAAACGAACCCAATATCATCAAAGTCAACTCTCGGTCAAACCTACGAACCATCCAAACCTTCAAGTTTCCAACTTTCGCCTAATAGAGCCAAGTCAACCTAGGGACCTCCAAATCTAAATGCAGACACACGCCCAACTCCAAAATTACCGTACGAATCTATTGGGACCATAAAAACACCATATTAAGGTTGTTTTACCCAAAAGTCAAACTTCGATCAACTCTTACAACTTAAGCACCCAACCTTGGAACTAAGTGTTCCAATTCACTCCAAAACTTCCTCAAAACCAAACCAACCATCCTCGCTAGTCACAAAACAACAGAGAAGCATACAGGAAATATCACATAGGGGGAATGGGGCTCAAATACACAAAACGATCGGCCAGGTCATTACATTGTCCCTTTTTTGGACAAACGTTCGTCCTTGAATGAGTTTAGAAACATACTTGGAATGCCAAAAAGATTAGGATATCTACTTCGCATATCATGATCAGGCTTCTAAGCCGCCTCCTCGACCGGTTGACCTCTCCGCTGAACCTTCTTTGATGCAATATCCTTTGACCTTAGCTTCCAAACTTGCCTTTCCAGAATGGCTACTGGTTCCTCCTCATAAGCCAAGTTCTCATCCAACTGCACTGAACTGAAATCTAACACATGTGACTGATCCTCATGATAATTCAAAAGCATGGAAACATGAAACACAAGATGAACTCTAGACAAGCTATGTGGCAAATCAAGCCTGTAAGCCACCTCACCCACTCTTTCCAAAACCTCAGATGGACTAGTGTATCGAGGGCTCAACTTGTACTTCTTCCCGAATCTCATCACAACTTTCATAGGCAAAACTCTGAGTAAGTTTCCTCTCACCCGCCATGAAAGCTACATTACGAACCTTCCTATCAGCATAACTATTCTGTTTGGACTGCGATGTATGAAGCTGCTCCTAAATCAACTTCACCTTCTCCAAAGCATCACAAACTAGATCAGTACCCAACAACCTAGTCTCCCCAGGGTCAAACCAACAAACTGGAGAGTGACATCGCCTCCCTATAAGACCTCAAACGGGGCCATCTGAATACTCGACTGGTAGTTGTTGTTGTAGGCGAACTTAGCTAATGGTAGGAACTGATCCTACTGGCCTCTAAAATCAATGATGTAGACTCTCAACATATCTTCCAAGATCTGAATGGTCCATTTGGACTGCTCATCCGTCTGAGGATGAAAGTCCATACTCAACTCAACCTGTGTGCCCAACTCACGTTGCACTGCTCTCTAAAAATATGATGTAAACTGAGTACCGTGATCCGAGACGAGAGATACCGGCACATTATGCAGGTGAAAAATCTCTCTAAGATAAATCCAAGCCATCTGCTCTGAAGTGTAGGAAGTCATGACCGGGATGAAATGTGCAGACTTGGTCAGTTTGTCCACAATAACACATAAAATATCAAATCTTCTCAAGGTCCGTGGCAACCAACCACAATATCCATAATGATACGCTCTTACTTCCACTCTGTTATATCTAACCTCTGAAGCAAATCACTCAATCTCTGATGCTCTTACTTGACCTGCTGATAGTTCAAACACCGGGAAACATGCTCAACGATGTCCTTCTTCATCCTTCTCCACCAATAATTCTTATTCAAATCACGATACATCTTCGTATCACTTGGTGAATAGAATACCACGAACTGTGACGAGCGCAAAACACGCACTTAAATTCTGCTCGCTAGTCAAATATAGTATGGTATAATATCGTATCCACAGGGATTGAGTTTAAATAGTATTCTTGTAGTTTCTAGCTTGATTGCTATCCAAGATGATAAATAATTGAGAAGTATATGATTTCTAACTAAAATTACTAAGAGTCGTAAGCTATTGACTAATGACAATCGAAATAAAGATAAGCAAGGAAGTTTTCAGTGGGAGAGAGTAGGGGTTGATAGGATAGGTGCAAGATAATTATTTGGGATCTAATTCTAGATAATTAACTTCTAATGTTCAAGTGAGTCTCTTGAATTAACTCAATTATTAGTTCAAACGTTCAGTAAAAACTCCTCTCTCGATTAAGTCTTAACCTTACGAGATGAACTAATTTAAGCACGTGAAGGTATGCAAGAATGCGTAGTTGATTGGTCTTTAGGAAAACCTCTTTCAATTATTCTCCTAACTAGGTTTAATCAATGATTCAACTAGCCTCTTTTGATTACCAAGAAGATAATGAACTCAACCAACAATATAATGCAAGGATATCACATGTTATGCCTCTCTCGATTACATGAACAAGTGAATATAGATGCAACAATTAAATCATCCAAAAACGATTCAATACTTCAATACATAATACTAGAGTTATAATCCATAAACAATCATCAATACACCAAATCCATCAAACCCTCAAGAGAACTACTCCATAGATATGGAGAAATTCATCACAAATAAAATTAAAGTATAGGAAAACATAAATTCGATCCAAACTCGTGTCTTGAGTGAGGAAGGAATGATGAAATCCTTGTGTTCGTGTTCTTCCAACTCCTCCTTAGCTTCCTTAGGTCTACAGTATGTCAAAAGTCAAGAAAATAACATTTTTCCATGTATTTATACAAAGTAGGGTCGGGCCCAGACGAAACCACCTTCTCCTAGCCGAAATAGGATATTTACTCTGTAAAAAATATACAGGCGTGCCACATGGGGTGACGCGCCATGCGGGGCATTAGTGGGGAAATCCAGAGAGCTCAACATCTGTCAGGCAGCCAAAAATACACTGCTGCGGCGCAGTGGACGTCGCACAGTGCGTCGCTTTAGTGACGTTTTCCAGAGAATTGACATATTTCAATTATGCTACTATTTTGTCTTGTGTAATGATGAATTGTGCAGCCACTTCATGTGCACACGTCACTTGCATGTCTCAATCTATGAGACTTCTGGCCAGCCACTTCATGGTGCACGTCTTCCAACAAGCCGTGATAGGCCATTTACATAGCCTTGAGCATTTTTCTTTCACCTTTTATATACATACACGGTCCTCGATCCCCGAACTCGATCCCATATTAATTCCTTGGGCTTTTACTCAGACTTCAAAGCTCCAAATAACTCGAATTAGCTCCACCACATCTACATAACTCGGAATCACTCCTATAAGGCATAAAACATACAATAAGTACAAATCACTACCAATTAAAGCTTAACACAAGTAAAGTGCAGTGAATTAGAGTGCAATAAGTGACTAAAACACGAGATTATAGCCTACCATCAAACTATGAGCCTCCTCAAGAATCAACTCTCTCAAACCATCCTCCTTCGGAACATAGAGCTGACCCTAAAGCCTCAATACCTCATCATCACCAATAGTCACCTCCTTAGCACCACCTTGCTACACCGTGTCCTTAAGGAAGAGGAAGTGGGGATCACAACACAACACAAGCAAGAAGCCTACTAGGCTCCGAAATATCCAACCTCACGAATCTGTTGGCCAAAGCTTGAACATCCATAGCTAACTCTCTACAGCTGGAATGAATGCCAAACTCCCCATGCTCTCCGCCTTTCTACTCAAGGTGTCAGCTACTACATCGACCTTTCTCGGATGATAAAGAATGATGAAATCATAGTCCTTCAACAGCTCCAACCATCTTTGTTTCCTTAAATTCAAATCTTTCTGTTTAAACAGGTGTTGAAGACTCCGGTGATCTATAGACACCTCACAAGACACGCCGTATAAGTAATGCCTCCAAAATTGGATCCACAGTCAATGCCATCTTGAGCTTCTTAAAGCTCTTCTCACACTCATCTGACCACCTGAATGGAGCGCCCTTCTGGGTTAACAGAGTCAATGGGGCTAGAATAGATGAAAACCATTCCACAAAGCGACGAAAATACCCAGCCAAGCCTAAGAAACTCCTGATTCCTGTAGCTATAGAAGGTCTAGGCCAACTCTAAAATGCTTCATCTTCTTCGAATTCACTTTGATCCCATAACTAGATACCACAAGGCCCAAGAATGCCACTGAGTCTAGCCAAAACTCACACCTTGGTAAATTTATCATAGCTTCTTCTCACTCAATATCCGAACCACAATCCTCAAATGCTGCTCATGCTCCTTAATACTACAAGAGTACACCAAGATATCATGAATGAACACAATAACAAGGAATTTAAATACAGCTGAAACACACTTTTCATCAAATGCATGAAGGCTACTAGGGCATCAGTAAAAAAAAAGATATCGCCAAAACTCATAATGCCTATATCGAGTCAATCTTCAAGAACACCCGAGAACCCTGAAGTTGGTAGAATAAGTCATCAATGTGAGGAAATGAATACTTGTTCTTGATGGTCACCTTTTTCAAATGCTTGTAGTCAATACACATCCTCATAGAACCATCATTCTCCTTCACAAACAGCACCAATGCACCCTATGGCGATACAGGCCTGATAAACCTCTTATCCAGCAATCCTTGCAACTATACTTTTAATTTCTAACTGTACTAGGGCCATGTGATACGGTGGAATAGATATGGGCTGAGTGCTTGACACCAAGTCAATATCAAAATCATATACCCTGTCGAGTGGCATGCCCGGTAGGTCTGCTAACATATCTGGAAACTCCCTCACTACCGGAATTGACTCAACAGTAAGAGTGTCAGCACTAAATCCCTAACAAAGGCTAAGTACGCCAAGAACCGCTTCTCAATCATTTTTCGAGCCTTCAGAAATGAAACCACCTTACTAGAAGTATACCTAGGAACCCTTCCATTCCAACCTCGGCAAACCCAGCACAACCAACTTACGATCTTAGCATGACAATCAAGAATAGCGTGGTACAAAAATAACTAATCCATACCCAAATTCACCTCAAAATCAACCATATTGAGAAATAAAAAATCAACCCTAGTCTCATAACCCCCAATGTGAACCACACAAGACTAATACACATGATCTATGACAATAGAATCACCAACAAACAAAGACACAAGCACATGAATATCAGGAGAACCACGAGGCATGCCAAAATAATGAGTAAAGTATGATGACACATACGAATAAGTGGAACCAGGGTAAAATAATATTGAAGCATCCCTGTGGCACACTGAAATAATACTTGTGATCATGACACCAAAAGCAACTGCCTCTGGCCTGGCTGGAAATGCATAACAACGGACCTGTCCACCACCTGATTGACCTCCCCCACTAGGCGACCTCGAATAGACTGAGCCCCATCCCTAGCTGGCTGTGCAGGTGGTTTAGCTACTGGCACTGGAACCATAGACTGTGTTCCCTAATGGATACAATACTCAAAAGCCTTGGGAAATCCCTCTTAAGATGACTCAAGTACCCACACTTGAAACAACCCCTCCTCTAACGACGTTGTTGACCCTGCGACTGACCCTGATAACCCGGGTATCCTCCTGTGGAACCCTGAGCAGATGGAGCGTGGTAAGAGCTTTGTGCCGGCGGTGCACTAAAATATGACTGACCAGGGCGAGCACTATATGAACTGTGGCTAATTGATAAATCATAAGGAATTTGACGAGCTGCCTGAGCGGGCCTAAAAGGACGGCCTTTGCTGTGATGTGATTGGCCCCCAGATGAGGTACCACCCAAACCGCATGGCCCCTTGTCCTCCCTCCCCTTGCTCAAGCCTACGAACATGCTCCTAGCGCCTGGAAATCTCAACCACCCAGAGGAAACTAGCATCCATTTCGGCCTCTCAAGCCATACCATATCGAATACCATAGTTAAGGCCATCCATGAACCTCCTGACTCTCTCCCACTTAGTAGGGATCAAAAATACTGCATGGCATCCCAACTTTATAACCTCATGTCAAACTGGTTCACAGTCAAGCCCTCATGGCATACATGCTCAAATTCCCTACGCAACTCCACTTTGAGAGTTTGTGGAATAAACTTCTCTAAGAAGAGAACGGAGAACTGATGCCGTGTCACTGGTGCTGCACCGAATGGTCTGCCCGACTCATAGGTCTGCCACCACCTGTAGGCTGGCCCTGTCAGCTAGAAAGTAGTGAAGTAACTCTATTGGATTCCAATAGACCCACTGTGTGCAAAATCCGCTGACACTGATCCAGAAAACCTTGTGCATCCTCAGTAGGCTCACCACTGAAATTAGGAGGATGAAGTCTCTGGAATCTCTCCATCCTCTTCTACTCCTTAGCAGTCAAGGATGGTCCAATCTTGGCTTGAGTCATAACAACTGCATGCACTGATAGAACCCTTGGTATCTGATGACCCTGAGCTAGCTGCTCCGATGTATGGGCAGTAAGAGTTTGGGCTCTTCCCCCCCCCCCTGTGAGGTAGCTGGTGCAACTAGTATCATACATCCCTAAGCCAAACTCGTATACACACTCAAAATCTATGCCAAAGTCTCCTGAAGACAAGGCGTAGCCATAAGTACCGCTGGAGCCTAAGCTGGTCCAACCAGCTCAACAATATCCGGGACCTGCTCCTCCATTAGAGCAACCGGTGGCTCCACAGTTTCTGCTCTAGTTGGGGCTCTATTGTGGTATGTGCCCCACCTCGGCCACTACAATTTCCAAATGACATAATGAACCTATTCCAACTTCTGGAATAATATTCCAAACCTGATATCCTGAAAGTCAATTACCAGTTAAACCTATGAACCTTCCAAACCTTTAACTTTCAAACTTTCGATATTTAGAGCCAAATCGATCTAGGAACCTCAAAATCCAAATCCAGACATGCGCCTAAGTCCAAAATCACTTTACGAACCTATTTGAACCATCAAAACATGAATCCGAGGTCGTTTACACAAAATTCAAACCTTGATCAACTCTTTCAACTCAAGCTTCCAAAATAAGACTAAGTGTCTCAATTCACTCCAATACCTTCCGGTAACCAATCCCAACTATCTCGGCAAGTCACCAAGCATCAAATACACATACGGGGAACATAAAGGGAAACATGGCTAAAATACAGAAAATGACTGGCCGGGTCGTTACAAGCAGACCTATACATTGATGGTTACCAACCGCATGATCTCTGTAGTATGAGTTAGCATCTGCAAATTAATGTACAATGCTTCTTCTACAACACACACCCTAAAAGCGACACATGATAGTGCTAACATTCTCTTGAACCTCTAAAATCTCTCATGTTGTTTAGAAGTCATAACCTTCCTTTTGAAACTGGACCGCAACCTTATCCATTCAATCTCAATCCCACACAGTTCACCACATCTGTAATACTATAATACAAAAATACAAAAATCCCGTTGTCAACTCTGAATCACATGTAGGATGGTCCTTTTCATAAATACCCCATCGACCAAAAACCTTCCACTTAACTCAATTCAGGAGAGACACAACGCGCAATAAACTTTCGATACCCATGGAAGACATCAGCCTCATGTTGTGGTCAAAATCATCGTGACTCTTTGAAAGCCATTTGCACATAACCGAGCCTTCAAAACCGAATCCATCTAAATCAACAATCCTCGCAGGCCACCAATCCCAAAAGTACCTCAAACCGAAATGCTCACCCAAAGAGACCTTCAATCAATATGAAGTTTTTCATTTCATCTATCTAATACTGCAATGTGGAATCAATTATAATATATAAATACTACAAGTCTCGTCACTATCTAATGCAAATCTCAAATCTTTAGCCACATAATAAAAGTGGGAAGATCCTTAAGCATCATCTCCTGGAATTTAAACCTACTAGAACCTTTCTCGAGAGTTATTGTCATGATCCAAAATCCCACCTTAAGACCGTGATGGCGCCTAGCCATACTTGCTAAGCAAGCTAACTCATAATCCACAAAATAAAGTCTATTTCCTTTAATTAAGTGACATAGCATAAATAAAGACAATAATAATCCAAAATATTAACAATATATGATAAAGCCATAACACGGCCTAAAAACGGCCAATACAATTCAACTCCCAAGACTAGGTGGCACAAGTACCCGAGCAACTATTGAAATAGAATAAGTCCATAGATACAAGAAAGTTTTCTGAAATACAAACAAAGAGGAAATACAAAAAGGAACAGGGACTCGAGAATTGTAAACTGGATCCAAGGAGTGCAGCTCACCCTAACTCTCCGTGCAGTCACCTAAGCTCAGTCAAGAAGCTCCTTTAGGACCTACTTGAGGATCTGCACAAAACGATGTGCACGAGTGTAGTATACCTAGTAAGTATCACGTCTAACCTCGAAGAAGTAGTGGCGAGGCTAGATACACTCGGATACCTACCAAAAAAATATATGTAATTGAACTCAGAACTAAAATAAAAGAGAATCTCATGAATAGCAAGAATCAAAGATATCAACAGTTGAAAGATGCTAAGCACGATTTTCCATTATAAGAAATAATCATAACGATGCCTAGATATAGAATTGAATGATAACATTCTCAAATAACGGAGTCAGGGGCTCCTAACTAGCATATAAAGATATCATGAAACAAATAGCAGTTAAATGAATACCCTAAATGAGTCGAGAATATGAATATCCATGTACCCCGATACACAATCCATGTATCACAAAAACCCGATCCAAAATTCATGTATCGACCCGGTACAAAATTCATGTACTGACCATGCTCACAGGGCCCAAAGTAACAAGGGTAATCACCTAACTCTGGAGGGATGGATCCACATCAAGCGCAAAGAGAAGCCTAATAACATCACTCATAATCAAATACCCAATCATCATGTGCTATTTGCCATAACTGTATCTCATTCCTACGCTTTACCTTTCGTGCCAAAATTCTCAGTCCAAATCAAGTATCTTTATTCAAAATTTATGCATATGCTCAAGAATTTCATATAAAAGGTGCACAAGGACTTAATAAATATCAAAAGGATATGTGCTCATGGAATCTCTATGTGACTAGGACAATTTGAGCAATTCAACATATCAATGATCAGTTTCCATGCCTTTGTAAATAATCATAAACTGATGCATAATTTATAACATGAATAAGAGAGCAAATGTAGTCACATAAGCCAAACAAATCATGTATCAAATGAGCACGTAGTCAAAATAAGGCATACAATGTTCCAATTCTACCCCGATCATAATATAAAATCCATAAGTGCATATATGCGCCACCACATATATACACCACCCCCAATACCTTAAACACATATCAATCAAGTCAAATTGTAGGAGTTTCTCTCTTAACAAGGTTAGCCAAGAGACGTACCTCCACCAGTAAGCTAAAACCCACCAAAGATGCCAAATTCTCAAAAATTTACTCCGAACGGCTTGAATCTAGTCAAATACAACCTAATAATGTCAAAAAACGCATAGATATCAAGCTCAAATGATAAAGTTTGAATTTTAATCAAATACACAAAATTAACCAAAAAATCAACCCGAGCCCACTTCCTGGAACCTGACAAAACTCACAAATCCCGAACACCCACTCCAATACGCGTCCAAATATACAAGTTTCATCTAAAACAGACTCCAAATCAGGGTTCAAATCTCAATTATTCACTTTCCAAAAGTTTTTCCAAAACCCCTCAAGTTCTCTTTAAAATTCAAGCTTTTAGGTATAGAAATCCATGTAAAAACATTATATACAATCAAATCCATGTGTAAATTGCTTACCTCCAATGATGTAGTGAATTTTCTCTTCAAAATCTCCCACTCTTGAAGTCTAAGGCTCCAGAATATGATAAAGTGGGTAAAAATCCCGAATCCCAACTTAAGTATCGTACCCAGATATACTCATCGAGATTGCGGGACCTACTTCGCGATTGCAAAGGCCAAAATTGCGCAGTCGCTGCCCACATTCAGCGAACACGGAGAACCAACTGTGAATGCGGCCACTGCCAGCTAAGCCTACGTGAATGGGGTCCCACCCGGTGATTGCGAAGACAAATCCTCCTACCTAGTGCCACTCCATCACGAACGCGTCCCTGGCGTGCAAACACAAAGATTTAGACCCCAGACCTCCGTGAATGCGATCCCGCCCTCGTGAACACAAAGAGTAAAATTTCTCCTGCCAATTCCTCTAATCTGCGATTACGAGCCTGTCATGCCCCAACCTTTGGGAGCGCGACCGACGCTCAACCGAGTTGCCCAGTCATGCAATTGATGCCTTCTACTCAACCTAACCCATGAATAATTTGACAATTAATAACAAGATATAGACGTGAGAGGAAAAAAATGTAAAGTACCAAGTTTCATTACATGTAGGAGCTTAATTGATATTTACCAAAAGATCACAAGTTCATAGTTTAAGAGTGGAAATATGTTCGACAACTACACAATTCTAGTTCGTATTTCCCAAATCAAACACAACCCACAATATGTATTCGGTGCCTCTAAGGGAAAATAAGTACAATATGGAAATGCCACTGACAAGGCCCCCGGCTATACCACAAAAGTAGTCTACAAGAAAGCAAGACAATATATGGGCCCCAATGTAGAGCAGGACTCACCAAGATCCGCTGAGTGGAGGGTATGCTGCTATCAAGAACCAACTGCCTTGTTGAGGAACCATATGCATCCATTAAAGATGCAGTGCCCCCGCCAAAAGGGGCGTTAGTACATATGGAATAGTACTAGTATGTAAAGCTATGTACCCTATTATAGAATGGAATGCCAACATAAAAGGAAAGGGGTAGTAACTAAATAAATAATATTTAAATTCCAAGTTAAAACAAAGTAAAACATCAAGTAAGCATTATCATGTTAGGTTGGGAGATCCTTAGTACCGACACACCACATGGGCGTGGCATTGAGTCCGATCACTGCCCGACCTGCTAGGCCGTCTCACCCCAAGTGTGAGGATTGACATAGGAACAGGCCTCCCAAAAATTTGTCATATAAAAGAATTATATTCGTTTCATAGACTTTCATACTTCCTTTCATTTCATTGGCACTCTTGGCCACACATGCAAATCATCATTCTTGACACGATGGCCGCATTTCACATTTCACTTTCATTTCATTACTTGCCCTGGAACATCGTAAGACATTTAAAGACATTTGAAACATTGGGTATGTTATATAGCTTCAATTCATAAGTATGCAAGAGCTCAAACACATTGGGACTAATTACAAGGAAGAGCATAGTGATTTGCAATTTGTATCATGAATTTAAAATCGTAAGCCTTCGGGGTGAATCAATCATTAGAACAATCCGGAAAAATAGGAATAGAAACTTAAACAAACCATGTTTGAAGTTTACGAGGAATTCATGAAAACGATTCTACGGAAGGAGTTTAGCCAACATACGTCGATTAAGCTTTCCATAGAATCACTACAACGTTCCACTACTCTTAGCAATTCAATCTACATTAACATAGACAATTTTGACCATTATTAGAAGGAAATCTCATGATATAAGTCTTTTAAGCTTTTCGCCAAATACCAAACATGCGAATGCAACTACAAGGTTTGACAATGGAATTCCTGCGCCCCGTAACTCATTCTAAAGCAAATAATCAACCCAACAACCTTCATTGTCACATGCATGCCCATTCATATACTCCCAACTCAAGAATCACACCTCCCATTCTTTACATGTACCCCAAATTTGAAATTGAGAGCTAGGGATGAAACCTTACCTCTTTAGTAGAAGACATTGCAAGATTTCCTTCTTGAATCCCCAAGATTTGGGCAAAAAATTGACGTGTAGTGATGTTGGAGCTCTCTCTTATCACTCTAGAATGTTCCCCTCTCTCTAAAATAACAGCTTTTGCCTTCCATAATAACCCATAAGGTCTTTTTATTAAAATAGGGCCGGGTAAAATTTCCCAAATTTTCAAGCTCCGAGCCTCGTTTGCGATTGCAAAATGCACGACAGAACCATTATGTGGTCCACAAAATGGAATGCGAAGTTGAGCTCCAAAACTGGGTTAGCCTGGTCAAGTCTGCGATTGATTTTGTAGTCCGTGGATTGATTCCGCGGTCACATTTTGGACCACAGAATCTCCTTCCAAAATTTCCCATGCTGATATGCGACGGATTATGCGGTCCACGAAATGAATCTGCAGTCACACATTGGACCGCAAAATGGCCCTCAAAATTTAGCTTCTCCTGGTTCAATTGGCGATGGTTCTGCGATCATCAGAACAGATCTGTAGTCGCATAACGGACCGCAAAAATGCCATTTTCTGCAAATGTTCTACCAACTCCACAATGCATTGCACTATCCAAAACGTTCGTACATCTACAACCTTCCAACACATTGGCCTACCTCGGCATCATAAAATCTTAAATCCTTGGCGAACTTTACAGGGCCTTACATATCCTCTCCCCCCGATTACGAAGAAGCCTCACTGTACCAGAAACCAGCAGTCCAAAAATAAGGGAAAATAGTCTAAAACCACCCCGAATCACACCCGAGCCCCCTAGGACCCCGTCTAATCATGCCAAAAAGTTCCAATACCTAATCCAAAGTTGTCCAAGGGCTAGAAACACCACGAGTAATATCAAAATCACGAATCAATGATCAAAATTACTCTTTTAATATCAAGAACTTTCAACTTGCAACCAAGCATCCGATTCAAGCCTACCCTATCTGGATTCCAGTCAAACTTTGAGCACAAGTCCCAAATGATATAATGGACCTATACCTAGTTCCGAAACAACAATCCAACTCCGATATCTTCAAAGTCAACCCCTCGTCAAACCTATAAACTCTCAAATCCTACAAATTGCCAACTTCTGGAAAATTGAGCCAAAACACCCTAGGAACCTCCAAATCAAATTTCGAACATAAGCCTAAGTACAAAATCACCATACGAACCTATTAGAACCATCAAAAGACCAATCTGAGGTTGTTTGCACAAAAGTCAAACCTTAGTTAACTCTTAAACTTAGGCTTCCAAATGAGACTAAGTGTCTCAATTCGCTCTTAAACATTCCTGAAGCTAAACCAACAACCCCTATGAGTCACAAAACCAAAACACACATACAAAAAGTATCAAATAGGGGAATTGAGCTCAAATACACAAAATGACCGACCGAGTCATTACATTCTCGATCGTTACATTATCCCATCTTAAAAAGCGTTTGTCCTCGAATGCGTTTAGAAACATACCCATAATGGTAAAAAGATAAGGATATGTACTCCACATATCATGCTTGATCTCCTAAGTCACTTCCTCGACCAGTTGACCTCTCCACTGAACCTTCAAAGATGCAATATCATTCGACCTTCGCTTCCAAACCTGCCTATCCAAAATGACCACTGGTTCCAACTCATTTAGCAAAGTTGTCATCCAATTACACCAAACTAAAATCTAGCACATATCACTAATCCTCTAGATACTTCTGATGCATGGAAATATAAAACACCAGATGAAATCTTGATAAGCTGGGTGGCAAAGCAAGCCTGTAAGCCACCTCACCCACTGTCTTTGAAACCTCAAATGGACCAATGCACCAAGGGCTCAACTTGCCCTTCTTCCCAAAACTCATCACACCATTCATAGGCGAAACTATGACAAGAACCCTTTTACCCTCCATGAAAGATACATCGCGAACCTTCCTATCAACATAACTCTTCTGCCCCGAGTGAACTGTACGAAGCCGCTCATAAATCAAATTCACCTTCTCCAAAGCATCACGAACTAGATCGATGCCAAACAACTTAGCCTCCTCATGCTCAAACTAACCAATCAGAGAACGATATCGCGTCCCATATATGGCCTCGTACAAAGCCATCTAGATGCTAGTCTAGTAGAAACTGGTCCCATTGACCCCTAAAATAAATAACGCAGGCTCTCGACATATCTTCGAAGATCTGAATGGTCTGTCTGAGGGTAAAATGCAGTACTCAACTCCACCTGAATGCCCAACTCATGCTGCATGGCTCTCCAAAAATGCAATGTAAATCAAGTTTCTCTATCCGAGATGATAGACACAAGCATACCATGCAGGCGGACAATCTTTCTAAGATAGATATGAGTAAACTGCTCAAAAGTGTAGGAAGTCATGACCAAAGTGAAGTGTGCAGACTTGGTCAGTCTGTCCACAGTAACCCACACAACATCAAATCTCCTCAAGGTCCGTGGAAACCCCACTATAAAATCCATAGTGATACACTCCCACTTCCATTTTGGAATATCTAGCCTCTAAAGTAAACCACCTAGCATCTGATGCTCATACTTGACCTGCAGATAATTCAAACACCATGCAACATTCCTAACAATGTCCTTCTTCATCCTTCTCCACCAATAAATGTAATGACCTGACCGGTCGTTTTTAGATTTAGCATTTCGTACAAGGAGTTGAGACTTTGAGTAGCTTCATACTATGGATTATGACTTGCGTTATAGTTGGTTTTGACTTTTGAGAGATTCAGAGTTGATTTAGATGAGTAATTATCAATTCGAAAGCTTTGAGTTAGAAAAGTCGATTAAGTTTTGACTTTTAAGTAAATGACCTCGTAATCGAGATTTGATGATTTCAATAGGTACGTATGCCGATTTTGGACTTGAGCATATGTTTGGATTTTAGTTTAGATGTTCCTATAAGGTTTTGGCTCTATTGGTCAAAAGTTGGCAATTTGAAGAATTAGAGAGTTCACAAGTTTGACCAGGAGTTGACTTTGATTTTATCGAGTTTAGATTATTGTTCTAGATCTTGGAATAGGTTCATTTTGTCAATTGGAACTTGTGTTCAACGTTTAGTTGTAATTTTGAATGTCTCAATTTGTTTTGGACGCATTCGGCGAAGTTGGAATGTTTGAAAGTTAAGAGAATGATCTTGACCTTCAATTCTTTGTTTCGATGTCAATTGTGGTGTTTAGAGCCTTCGTAAAGTTGGGATAATGTATTGGGACTTGTTGATATGATTAGATGGGGTCCCGTGGGGCTTGAGTGAGTTTCGGGGTGGTTTCGGACCACTTTGGGTTGTGATTTCATTGCTGATTTCTGATGCTTTCCTGATGAGCTTTGCGACCGCGGCAGGAGCTGTTCGATCGCATAGAGTGTTTTTAGGTTCTAGTAATTTGTTCATTGCATTCACGATCAAGGGCCCGCATTCACAAAGTGTTCTGGGCGATGTTCATCATGTTCGCATATCTGGCTTTGCGTTAAGTGTTTGGGGTCAACAATCAACAGAGGTTCGCGTTCGTGTGTCGTCTTTCGTGGTCGCGTAGTTGGGAGGCCAGTGGCCTCTTATGATGTATTGTCCGTGTTCGCATAGAAGGGAGTCAAGGGCAGTGTGGAATTGTACATCGCGATTGTGATGGCTTTGCCACGAACGGTAGAGAATTGCTAGGCAGTGTACTTAAGTTGCCATTTTCGGGAATTTTACCCATTATTTTATATTTTGAGCCCTAGACTTCAAGAAGAGGAGATTTTTTAGAGCAATTTCACTACTACCTTGGAGGTAAGTGATTTCCACTTGGATTTCTTTTTATATATTGGTTAACACATAAAACTTGGAATTATGAAAGGAAATTTGGGTTTTTTTATCTACACTTTAGCAGAGTGTATTTTGGGAATTTGAGTATCAATTTGGACTCAGTTTTAGGAACTAATCACATATTTGGACTCGACAAGTTATGGGTCATCAGATTTTGCTATTGGTTTTGGATTTCAGACATGTGGTCCCGGGTTGACTTTTATTGGATTTTGGGAATTTGTTGAAAGATCGAAGTTTTATGGATTGGGATCGTTACCCATGGCATTGTAGACTTCCATAGATGATGTTTGGCTTGGATTTGGGCAATTAGAGGGCTAGATAAAGGTTTTGACGCCATTCGAGGTTGAAGACTAACCTGGATGAGGTAAGTATCTTTCCTAGGCTTGAATTGAGGATATTCCTCCATTGGCTATGATATTTGTTATATGTTGGGCGTGACGTATATGCGAGATGACAAATGTATATGTGTGCAACGTGGTTATTCATGATCCGGGTAGATCTTAAGCTATTATATGCCTTGTTTTGCTATCACGCTTCATTGATATCGCGTTTTCTCCATTTGTATGACTACGTGAGCTATCATTCATGCTAGAAATCATGTCTAGGTATTTGCTTATTTGTTGTAGCATGATAGGGATATTTTTGCTATTTTGAGCTATTTATCTTAGCAGTAGTCAAACTTTTCAATCATGATATTATATCCCCATGTTATATCTCTTTCTCTGTGCACTTTTTATATGTTATCTCATATATTGTTAGTGTCCTTGTGTATAGGACGAGTTTGAGCTAAATTATGGAACGTTGGTATATTTCGTATGGTATATTGAATTATGTTTTGATAAGATGTTGACATATGGAGACTTGAGCAGATTGATGAGTGATCTTGGGCCATAGAGTCGTGTTGGTATTTATAGTGTTGTGACGGATGCACCAGGCCCCACATTGGGTTGAGTGGTATTGATTGTAAGGTGACGTGTGTGCCAGACCTCATACTCGGCTAAGTAATATTGATCGTTGGTTTATATCTGATCAGCGCTTGGGCTAGGACCCGCCTTTCTGGAGACAAGTATTAACCTATGGCTACAGGCACGCGAGTCATATATGTGCTTGGTGAAGGACTTATGTCAGACACCCATATAGTGCTGAGTGTGTGTGTGTGTGTGTGCGTGTATGTGTGATGGTCCATGGGCATTTTGCCAGGCACCGTGAGAGTGCCAAGAGCATGACTGAGGGGTTCTTGTGCGAGGCACTATGAATGTGTTGAGATTTTCTTATACTTGATGAATTATCTGTGAGACTATTGATCTGGCATGTATATTTGACATGCAGGTATAGAGTTATATTTTCCTAATGCTATTTGGTATTGATGTCCCTACTTGATGTTTAGAGATTGAAAGAACGATTTACCTTGATAAATCTCTGTCTAAGTGATTTCTGTGGAAAAATACTGATGCCTTGATTGATATTCCTGAAAAGCATGCCTATTTCTTCTCTTATTGTGTTAGATTTGAATCTATTGTTATTCGAGATTCCCCCCCCCCCTTACATACTATTACTCTGCAGCTATTATTTTTATTGGATGTGGAAAGTGAGCGTTGAACCTTGCCAAGCTCGCCACTGCTTTCAGCTCGAGGTCAGGCCGCTATTTATTGAGTACATGGGATCGGTTGTACTCATACTTGCACTTCATGTGCAAATCCAGGTGTTGCCAATCATGGTAGTTGTACGTAAGCCGTATTTAGACTAGTTGGAGATTTCGAGGTAACCCTGTTGTTCCGTTCGCAGGCCTTGAAACGTCTTTTGTTATTTCATGTTATCATTGTTTAGTCTTTTGGACAATATTTTATTTGACTCAGACCTTGTATTTACTTACTCTATAGAGCTCATGTACTCGATGACATCCGATTTTAGGAGGGCTTACAGTTGTATTGCTATTTTGACTTCTTTTAATTACATTATTTCGCATTTGAGAATATTTAGTGCTGTTAGTGAATTTTATTTATGTATATTGGTTGTTGGCTTGCCTAGCAAGCCATTTTAGGCATTATCACCGCTCTGGCGGGATTTTGGATTGTGATAATAGTGCTGCTTCAAATCAGGTACATCTTTATAGCACCTGAGTGAATAGAATATCGTGAACTGTGAGCCTCCTCAATAATCAACTCCCTCAAACCATCCACCTTAGGAACACAGATCTAACCCTGAAGCCTTAATACCCCCATCATCACCAATAGTCACCTTTTTAGCACCACCTCGCTGCACCATGTCCTTAAGGACAAGCTAGTGGGGATCATCATACAAGCCTTAATGCGCTCACACAAGGACAACTGTGATACAACACAAGCAAGAATCCTGCTAGGCTCCAAAATCAAATCTCATGAATATTTTGGTCAAAGTCTGAACATCCATAGATAAAGGTCTCTACACAGTTGCAATGATTCCCAAACTCCCCATGCTCTTTGCCTTTCTACTCAAGGCGTCTGCTACCATATTGACCTTCCCTCGAAAATAAAGAATAGTGATATCATGATCCTTCAATAGCTCCAACCATCTCTGTTTCCTCAAATTCAAATATTTATGTTTAATAGATGTTGGATACTTTGATGATCAGTATGCACCTCACAAGACATGGCATATAATTAATGACTCCAAATCTTGAGCGCATGTACAATAGCTGCTAACTTAAATTCTTGAAATAGATAATTATTCTCATGAGGCTTCAACTGGTGCGACATATAGGCAATTACCCTACTGTCTTGTAGCAACACACATCCAAGACGAACCTGCGAAGAATCACAATAAACTGTGTACAACCCCGATCCTAAAGGCAACACCAAAACTGGAACTGTAGTCAATGCCTTCTTGAGCTTCTGAAAGCTCTCCTTACACTCGTCTGACCACTTTAACTGAGCACCCTTCTAGTTCAACTAAGTCAATAGGGCTGTAATGGATGAAAAACCTTCCAGGAAATGATGATAATACCAAGCCAAACTTAAGAATTTCCTGATCTTAGTAGTGGTAGAAGGTCCGAGCTAACTCTGAACTGCCTAAATCTTCTTCGGATCCACCTTGATCCCATCATTGGATACCACATGACCCAAAAATGCCACTGAATCCAGCCAAAACTCACACTTGGAGAACATAGCATACAACTTGTTCTCCCTAAAAATTTGAAGCACAGTCCCAAATGTTGCTCGTGCTCCTCAGCACTACGGGAATACACCAATATATCATCAATGAACATAATGAAAAAAGATTCCAAACAAGCCAGAACATACTATTCATAAAATGCATGAAGGCTGTTAGGGCATTAGTCAAACCAAAAGATCATCGAAAACTCATAATGCTCATAGCGAGTCCTGAAAGTGTTCTTAGGAATTTCTGAAGCCTTGATCTTCAACTGGTGATACCCCGATCTCAAGTCAATCTTCGAAAACACCCTGAAGCTGATCAAATAAATCACTAATGCAAGGCAATGGATACTTGTTGTTGATGGTAACATTGTTCAATTTCCTATAGGAAATACACATTCTCGTGGATCCTTCCTTCTTCTTTACGAACAACATTGATGCACCTTATGGTGATGCACTACGCCTTATGAACCCTTAGCCAGCAAATCTTGCAACTGTTTTTTTAATTCCTTCAACTCTACTGGAGCAATGTGATACGGTGGAATAGATATGGGTTGAGTTCCCGGCACCAAATCAATACCAAAACCATATCCCCATAGGGTGGCATGCCCGGTAGGTATGATGGAAACACATCTGGGAACTCCCTCACTACCTGCACTGACTCAACAGTGGGAGTATGATCAACCCTAGCATCTTTAACAAAGGCGAAGTATGCCAAACATCCCTTCATAACCATTCGATGAGCCTTCAGAAATAAAACAACCCTACTAGAAGTATGCCCAAGAGAAACTTTCCATTCCAACCTTGGAAACCCGGCATAGACAACGTCATGGTCTTAGCATGACAATCAAGAATATCATGATACGGAGATAACTAATACCATACCCAAAATCTCATAAAAATCCACCATACTAAGCAACATGAGATGCACACTAGTCTCATAGCCCCCAATGGTAACCAAACAAGATTGATACACACGATCCACCACAATAGAGTCACCAACAAGTGTAGATACATGAATAGGAATATCAAGAGAATTACGGGGCAAATCCAAATGCAATGCAAAGTACAATGACACATAGGAATATGTAGAACTAGGATCAAATAGAACTAATGCATCTTTCTGAAAGACCGAAATAATACATGTAATAACTGCATCAGAAGCCTCCGCCTTGGGTCTACCTGAAAATGCATAACAACGGGCCTGACCTTCGCCCAACTGACCTCCTCCTTTGGGACGTTCCCTGGATGCCTGATCTCCCTCTCTAGTTGGTGGGGCTGGTGGTGTAACACCTGGAACAAGACTCACTGCTTGACAACCCTGTTGTATTGTGCCTTTCGGTTCCCCAAGTACACGTAAGTATACGTGGCCGTCAAGTAATAAAGTGACTCTAAATTCTGATGTCGAACCCACAGAGACTTAGATTAATTGTTAACTAAGCAAACTAAGACCAATCTACTGTCCAAGATAATTAAAAAAAGTTGTTTTTATATTAATCTACTGTTGCGAAAATTAAACAAGCAATCAACTAAATTAACAAGAACATAGATGTTTGTTGTGAGATTTACTCAGAGGAGATGAAGGTTCTAGGGTTGTGGTCGGTTTATCAATCTTACTAAGTTCAATAATCACACTCGTTAATCCAGATTATCTATGGTTGCTAATAGACCAAATTGTTTATATGAATAGAATGTTCCCGCAATACTACTCGTCTATCCACAATATATCAATCCTATATTCATGTTGTATTGAGTCTATCATGAATGAATATAATACGATATTCAACTAAGAAAGACTGTTAGGTATATTCCTATCCTAACTACAAAATCGTTACTCGAGCCATGGGTTCAGAAACAAGCTCTCTTTATTTCTACTCTAATCTAAACACTGCTTTCCCAAGCATGGCATAGATAGTAGGGTGAATTGGTAGCTACAACAATTCATGAGTTAAAACTAGAATTAAAGAAACAACCACAAGATGATAATCTGAATTAACGAAGATGTAATTAGTAAAGGTTAATAATCATGTCAACCACAACCCTAGAAACTAAAGTGCTTAGCCACTCATGTTCGCAGTAACAATTTTTCAAGTATTTTGCATAAAAAAATTACAAAGAAAAGATGAAGGAATGAAGGAACTCAATGATTTTCTCTTCTAAAGGTTGTTCCACGTGATGTTCTTGCCTCCAAATAATGTACACCCCTCAAATATAGGTTTAGAACCCCTTTATACATGTTAGAGACATGTAGAGTTAAAATCACCAAGTCCCAGCCGAATTAGGATGGAACCGCCCTTGGGCGTCACGCTTTACACCTGGCGCGGAGCTGGACAATGAATATTTTAGCCTGCTATCAACGACATTTTGGTTGGTGCCTGGCACAAACCTGGGCACCAAAGTCATACTTCCTCCAACTTCTTCCGTTTTTACTTCAATTTGCACGCAAACTTTCCAAATCACTTCCAAGTGACTCCTACACATATAAATATCATTGTTAAGATCGAGTCACAAATATTCACACCAAAGTTAACAAGATCAAGGCATAATGCAAGGAAAATACATACAAAAACATGTATTTTTAGCCAAACGTCACCACCCCGCACTTAAGCTCTTGCTTGTCCTCGAGCAACCTAAAACCTTGTTAACCAAACAATGCAACGCAAGACATCGTACAATGGAGGAACATTTAGCAATTCAAAAAATTACGCCTATGACCATGGTTGACACCAATAATTAAGCCATTGCATACACATTCATACCTTACCTAACTTTCACATGCTTAAATAGTAGTAAATAATTTAAAACAATCAAACAACCTACCCAAAATACCCAACCTCAAAGACTAACTCGTCGCCAACAAGCACTCTTAACTCGCGCGTTCACCTAACAAGAGATGTTTAATAACGTTACCTATCCGTCATGGAATCATGTGCCTCACCAAAGAATAAGAGTGTATGTCGTCCACACATTCAAATATTCATTCGAATATAATTTCAAGACATCACATACATGAACGAAGAACTACTCACTCTCACAAAGAAATTCGTGTGCATCCCGTGGTCATACCATAGACTTGCCCGTAGTGCATATCTCTACTAATCTAAGCTCACGAAGTCTAGGATCAATTAGGTTTTTACGGGTTGTAATGGAAGTTGAGGGACGGGTAAGATATATTTTTGTATAGTGACTAATCCTCCTAAGCTGTTTAATACACTACATTTAACTTTCAAGTATACACTCTTTATGACCAACTCGAGCCATGCCATGAAACCATACACAATTTAGCCCTTTCTCTTTAAACATATCTATATATTTACTAGCATGGATCAAAAAGGATAGGAGAGATATTTTCTATTTTTTATTTTTCTCTTTTTGTAGCTTCTTTGCGTTTCTTTTTTTGATTTTCTCCTCTTTCACCCCAACACTCTCCATAAATTTAAGTGTGCCCGGCTAATTATCTTTCAAAACACATGTGCACCCTTTGGCCTTTCTATGATTCCACACAAAAGCTACCCCAACTCTCACCTTATTCTTCAGTTACTTAAGTGATTTCGGAGGCAAATAATCAACAAGGTTCAACTAAGAATAAAATGGGATTCGGCTTGTAATGTGGGTGTCAAAGATAAGGTTTATAGGCTCAATGGAGCTGTCTAAGTATAATTTTATTTATGGTGGCATAATAGATCAATGAATGATCAAAGAAACGCCTACATCATCTCCTAGACTTTCAAGACTTAATTATTTCGCTTCGACTAACACACGGGACAAGTTCTAGACTAACACATGATAACACAAAATACAACCAAGACCTCACGTCACACAATGCACATGACCCATTCAGGACGGTTCCATTACAACTCTCAAGTCAAATCAAGTCATCACATAGTCATGAAATATTAAGCAATAAAGCACTACATGAACAACGAGTCAAGAAACTGAGAGAACGCGTCATAAACAAGTTGTTAAATTCGTCTATGGCACCAATTTTCATCAAAACATGTTAGGGAGGTAAGCTGCATGCTAAGGCCTAACTATGCTAGCATCAAACAAGTATGTAATGACTCTACGCAAGTCTAGTCTCAGGTCATAATATGAATTAAAGCAATTAAACAGGTAAGGATAACTCAAATAGTACAATTTAAGCATGGCGTGAGTCTAATTCTACCTGGACATAATCAGAAATCCTAGCATACGTACGTACACTCGTCACCTCATACGTGTGTAGCTCCCACAACATGTAGCACATAAGACATAATACACCTACGTGGTAAATTCCCCCTCACATGGTTAGACGGGGACTCACCTTGCTCCAAAGTTCCATAAACGGCTCCAACACCTCTCTAACACCTCAAACCGATGCCCATCGATCTGAAACTAGTCAAACAATGTGCAAACCATTAAAAATATACTCTAATACTCATAATTAATCAATTTATAACAATTCCCAACTCCGGTCGAAAAGTCAACAAAGTCAACCCTCAGGTCCACGTGCCCGGGTTCCAAAAATTTTCGAAGATAAACATTACCCATAACACCATGAACTAAAATATATAATTTATTTCATATTCCATGTCCAATTTCGTGGTCAAAATTCAAAAATATAAATTCCAGGTTTTTCTTCAAAATCCCAAAATCTCATGTTTAAATCCTTGTAGAATCCATGTAATTAACTAACAATATGCGGGAATTACTTACCTTGTCATAGATGATGAAAATCTCCCCTCCAAGAGCTCCCAAAGTCGGCCAACCCAAGGGAAAAATGGGAGAAATGAGCCAAGCCTCGAATTAAATCATTTTCTGCGCAGGTCGTTCCTCTTCGCGATCGGGGAAATACCTTCGCGATCGCGAAGGACAAAAGTCACTGCCCTCCAAAATGGCCTACGCGAACGCAAACTACCAGTCGCAATCGCGAAGGACAAAAGTCACTGCCCTCCAAAATGGCCTACACGAACGCGATGTTCTGCAACCCAGACTTATGCGATCGCGATAAATAACACGCTGAAATTCCCAGGCCTTCTCTTCCTTTTTCGCGAACGCGTCTCCTCTCACGTGTTCGCGTAGCACAATCCCCTCAAAGCTTCCCGATCGCAGCCTTAACCACGCGAACGCGTAGAACAAATGCTCACCTGCCAAACTTGACCCTTCACGATTGTGACCCTCTCCTCGGATCGCGAAAGAGGAAACCAGATGCCTAGAAACCAGCAATCCAACAAAGTCTAAAATGAGTCCGAACTTGATCCGAAACACACCAGAGGCCCCCTGGGACACATTACAATCACACCAACAAGTCCCAAAACATAATGCAAACCTGCTTGAGGCCTCAAATCACACCAAACAACATCAAAACTATGAACCGGTGATCGAAACCTTTCTTTTAACTTTCAAACATTCAAACTTCAACGAACGCGTCCAAGTCATACTTAAACATTTCGGAATGACGCCAAGCTTCACGCACAAGTCATAAATCACAATACGGACCTAGTCCAAGGCTCGGAATCCCAAACGGACATCAATAACACCAAAGTTTACTTTGACTCAAACTTAGGAAATCCTAAAACCTTCAAAATGCCAGTTTCCCACAATAAGCGCCTGAATGCTCCCCGACCATCCGATATTTAACCCGAACATACGGCCAAGTCTAAATTCATCCTACAAATCTATTGGAACCTTCAAATCCCGATTCTGAGGTCATTTACTTAAAAGTCAAACCTTGGTAAACTCTTCCAACTTAAACTTCCGAATTGAGAATTTTCCTTCCGAATCAACTCCGAACTTCCCGAAATTTAATTTCGACCACATGTACAAGTCATAAAACATGAAGTGAAGCTACTCAAGGCGCCAAATGACGCTCTAGAACTCAAAATGACCAGTCGGATCGTTACACTAACATACCACACTACTAATTGTACTAACTAGCAAATAAAAATAAGAAGCTAAAGTTAAACATAAGAAGTTAATGTTAATACAACTATACTACTATAATCTGACAGTCTTCTACCCCACCCTTAAAAGGTGCACTGTCCTCAATGCACAATAAAGCCAAACAAATAACGAGGGTAGACAAGAAACTCCCTGAAAGGCCAAAGGCCAAAACAATCGCGGCACACGAGGTACTCAGACTTCCCCCAGGCATGGTCCTTTGTGCGGGGACCCCACACTTAGTTCTCACTATCTATCTCGCTTTTGTACTCTTCCAATGGCTTTGCTTCCTACGCTCGTAATCCTACAAAAAAATAACATAACAAAAAAATAAACAAAAATAAAAGATAACAGTAAAGATGGGTTGCCTCCCAACAAGCACCTGATTTAACATCGCGGCATGACGCAGAATCTCTTTTTGCCTCCACTTCGAACTTATGAATTGAACCCCTAATTTGGCTTCAAGCTTTTTTCTATGCCCCGGGGTGGTGGGACACATCTAATTGGGCCAAGTAACCAATTTCGCATTCTACACTTCTTGGCCTTCAGAAGAGGTACATAATTATGTCTCTTTGGCATGACGAATTCAAGAATGTAAGCACCTTGTTCCTCATCCATTGGCTCCTCCAAAGGCTCAGATGAGTCGATTTCCATGTCATCATCCAAAAACGATGTGAAAAAATGCTTAGAATGAGGACCAATGCGTTCCAACTCTAGAATTGCGTCACTATTTGCATCCTCATATGTACACACACTAGAGTCTCCAAGTATAACATTATCTACTTCCTCACATGGATCTAGCGTACTTTTCTCAACATGGGCATCATCAATAAAAGTATGTTCAAATGATTGGCTCTCCACTTCTTGCTAATCAATTTGGCGTAGAAGCTCCTTTTTCAGCTTCACACAACTCATAACTATTTTGTTGGGCGTCAGACGCATCAACCTCTACATTCAATTGAGCTCCTAAGTCATGAATAGCAGTGCCAAATTTTTCAATCTCTTGTACCAATTCAACTCTTCCTTCTATTAAGTCTTTCATCCTATATGTAATTTCCTCATGTTGAGCCTCAAATAAGTCCAATTTTTGCGCTTGTTCCATTAGCCAAGTTTTGCTCAAAGTCTCCTCTTCTTCAAAATTTTCCTCTTGCTGGAAATCACTCTCTTCAATAATGTCTTCTTCGTTGGCCTTAATTCTTGTGATTGCTGCACTCATTCTTTCCATAGCTTGTCTGAGTTCGTCCTGTTGCTCTGCTACTTGCTTCAATATATCCCTAATATAGGCATCATGTTTATTATCATGTACTTCATTTCTCCTATCAAACTCACAATCATTATTTGAAAGATCATAATACGGGCTCAGAGAAGGACAAAAAGAATTAGGACAATCATCCCAATGGACATCTTGACCACCACACATATTACAATATTCCATTTAAAGTATTGAGATTGTGCACCGAACTCGCTCCCAGGAATATATTGACAATTTTTCCATTAGTGGAGTCCTCCACAATATGGACAAGGACACCAAAGTAAGAATAACCATCATTCAAACAATTTTCATTCCAAGATGCTATGTAAAAAAAAAATACTAACTAAATAAGAAAATTAAAAAAAAGTTGAACAGAAATCAATTAAAATTTTAACTTAGATACATAATCAATAATTAAGTCCCCGACAACGACACCAAAAACTTGTTGGTTCCCAAGTGCACGCAAGTATAAGTGGCCGTCAAGTAATAAAGTAACTAGAAAGTCGAATGTCGAACTCACGGAGACTTAGATTAATCATTAACTAAGCAAAGTAAGATCAATTTACGGTCCAAGATAATAAAATATATTTTTTTAATATTAGTCTACTATTGCAAAAATTAACCAAGCAATCAGCTAATTAACAAGAACACAAAAGTTTGTTGGGGGATTTTACTCAAAGGAGATGAAGATTCCAGGGTTGTGGTCGGTTTATCAATCCTATTAAGTTCAATAATCACACTCATTAATCCAGATTATCTATGGTTGCTAATTGTCCAGATCGTTTATATGAATAGCATGTTCCCACAACACTACTCGCCTATCCACAATATATCAATCCTATATTCCTTTGGTATTGAGTCTATCATGAACGAATATAATACGATATTCAATTAAGCAAGACTGTTAGGTATATTTCTATCCTAATCGCGAAATTGTTCCCCGAGCCACGGGTTTACAAACAAGCTCTCTTTATTCTACTCTAATCTAAACACGGCTTTCCCAAGCATAGCATAGTTAGTAGGGTGAATTGGTAGCTACAACAATTCACGAGTTAAAACTATTATTAAAGAAACAACCGCAAGATGATAATTCGACTTAACGAAGATGTAATTAGTAAACGTTAATAATCATATCAACCACAACCCTAGAAACTAGAGTGCTTAGCCACTCATGTTTATAGTAACAAATTTTCAAGTATTTTGCATAAACAAATTACAAAAAAAAAGATGAAGGAATGAAGAACTCGATGATTTTCTCCTCCAAAGGTTGTTCCAAGTGATGTTCTCGCCTACAAATAATGTCCACCCATCAAAAATAGGTCTGGAACCCTTTTATACATGTTGGAGACGTGTAGGGTTAAAATCATCAAGTTCCAGCCGAATTAGGATGAAATCCGCCCTAGGGCGTCACGCTTTGCACTTGGCATGGAGCTGGACAATGAATATTTTAGCCTGTTGTCAATGGCATTTTGGTTGGTGCCTGGGGCGAACCTGGGCACCAATGTCATACTTCCTCCAACTTCTTCCATTTTTGCTTCAATTTGCACACAAACTTTCCAAATCACTTCCGGTTGACTCCTACACATATAAATACTATTACTAAGCTCGAGTCACAAATATTCACACCAAAGTTAACAAGATCGAGGCATAATGCAACAAATTACATACAAAAATATGTATTTTAGGCCAAACATCATGCCTCTACCACACCTAGGGCAATCCCTCTTGATTTGCCTTACCTCTCCACACTCAAATCTACCTTAAGTTGAGAATGGTTGTTGAATTTGAAGTTGCTTATGATAGCCTGAGTACCCACTGAAAGAAATATGGGCTGAAGGGAGCTAGGAGCTCTGCTCTAGTAAAGCACTGAAGAAGACTAAACTGGAGCACCATGAGCGTGCTGATAAGCTGAAGGTACTGGCCTTCTAGGATGGCCTCTCCCAAAATGATCCCTACCTCCAGAAGAGGTATCACTGAAACTGCCAGAATATCGGGGCTTTGGCCCTCATCACCATGGCCTCCCTGCTCTGACCCTGAATGCACTCAATCCCGCACGATATGTCCACAACCTAAAGAAATGTAGTACTAGTCTCCGCCTCCCTGGCCATAGCAATATTGATACCAAAATTCAACCCCTTAATGAACCTCCTCGCCTTCTCAGCCTTGATAGGGATCAAAAAAGTTGCATGACAGGATAGCTAAGTAAATTTCATCTCATACTCGGTCATAGACATACGATCCTGCTGATGGTGCTCGAACTAGCCACGCATCTCCTCCCTCTTCATGAGGGGAATGAACTTCTCTAAGAAGAGATATGAAAACTGACTCCATGTGAGTGGAAGTGACCCCTGCTGGCCTGGTACGCTCATATAACTGCCACCACCTCTTGGTTGGCCCCTTGAGCTGGAAAGTAGTGAAATTGACCCAATTAGACTCAACCAAACCAAGATTCTGCAAAATCTCTTGACAACCATCTAAGAAATCATGCGCACCTGCCAAATGATCACCATCATAATGTGAAGGACCCATATTCCTGAACCGATCAAACCTCTTCTGCTCCTTCTCAGACATAGCAGCCTCCACTACTGGCCTAATAGCAACCATGGAGGATGTTTCCCGATCAATACTACTTTTGGTGTTTGATAAACATCAGCAAACTTCTCAAGAGTGTGAGTAGGAGGAATTTGTGCCCCTCCCCCGACCTGAGAAATAGCAGGTGCCACAGGAAGTACTCTGGTCTATGCCAAACCCTCCATAAGACCAGCTAAACGAACAAGAGCATTCTGAAGTACTGGGGTAGCGATAAACCCCTCCGGGACCTGAGCTGGTCCAACTGGCTCACCCTAATAAAAAACCTGCTCCTCAATCGGAGCTATTGGCGACTCCATAGTGTTTGCCCTAGTAAGGGCTCTAAATGTAGCGCGAGCTCCACCCTGCCTTTACCTCGGCCACAACCTCTCACAGACCTAGCCTGAGGTGCTTGTACCCACCCAACTGCTCCTAATGAATGTGTCCTCACCATCTGCGAGGAAATAGAAAGACAAGGATTCAAACTTTTGATCAATAAAGTTGCACGATAAAGAATGAAAGAAAGGGAAATTTCCTAACATCTCGTATCCTCTCGGAGATAAGTACAGACGTCTCTGTACTGATCCACAAGACTCTACTAAACATGCTCATGACACGCGATAGCTAGACAACCTAGAGCTCTGATATCAACTTGTCACGACCAAAAATCGCACCTTACGGTTGTGATGGCGCCTAGCCGTATTTGCTAAGCAAGCCAACTCATAATCCACAAAATAAAGTCCCCTTTCCTTTAATTAACAATGACATATCATAAATAAAGACAACAATAATCAAAAATAGTTATAATAGCTGATAAAGTCATAATACTGCCTAAACACGACCAATTTAGTAAAACCCCCAAGACTAGGTGGCACAAGTACACGAGCAACTACTAAAATAGAATAAGTTTAAATACTTAGAAATGAAGTCTGAAAAACAAATAGAGAAGAAATAGCAAAAGGAACAGGGACTCAAGAACTACAAAATGGATCCAAGGATTGCGGCTCATCCTAAGTCTCTATGTGGTCACCTAAGCTTAGTCAAGAAGCTCTTCTAGGACCCACCTGAAGATCTGCACAAACAAATGTGTAGAAGTGTAGTATGATTACACCACAATCGTTACCTAGTAAGTACCAAATCTAACTTCGAAGAAGTAGTGGCGAGGGTAGATGCATCCGGGTACTTACACACACACATGTATATATATACATATATATACATGTATATATATACATATATATATACATATACATATATAAAAGCTTAGTTAAGAAGCTCTGCTAGGACCCATCTGAAGATCTGCACAAACAAATTTGTAGAAATGTAGTATGAGTACACCACAATCATTACCCAGTAAGTATCAAATCTAACCTCCAAGAAGCAGTGGCGAGGGTAGATGCATCCGGGTACTTACAACACACACACATGTATATATATACATATATACACACACACACACACACACACACACACATATATATATATATATATAAAAATTGAACTCAGAGCTAAAACATAAAGAATCTCATAAATAGCAAGAATCAAATTTATCAACAGTCAAAAGATGTTAAGCATGCTTTTCGATACAAGAAAATAATCATAACGATGCCCAAATATAAAATTGAAAGATAGCATGCTCAAATAACGGAGTCGAAGCGCCCAACTAGCATATAATGATATCATGCAAAAATTAGCAGTTAAATGAATACCCTAAATGAGTCGAGAATATGAATGCTCAAACCGCTACAAGATCCATGTACCCCGATACACAATCTATGTATCCCCAAAACCCGATACAAAATTCATGCATCAATCCGGTACAAAATCCATGTGCCGACCACGCTCATAGGGCCCAAAGTAAATAATCATAAACCTAGGCATGATTTCTAACATGAATAAGCTAAGAGAGTAAACGTAGTCACATAAGCCAAACAAATCATGAATCAAATGAGCATATATATATATATATATATATATATATATATATATATAGTCAAAACAAGGCATACAATATTCCAATTCTATATCGGTCATGATATAAACTCGGTAAGTACATATACTCTCGCCACCACGTACACACCACCCCCAATACCTTAAAAATATAGAAATCAAGTCAAATCCTAGGGGTTTCTCTCTTAACAAGGTTAGCCAAGAAACTTACCTCCGGTCGGTAAGCTTAAAATCACCATAGAGGCCAATTCCTCAAAATTCCAACTCTAAATGGCTCGAATATAGTCAAATATAACCATTAACGTCAAACAAATACATAGAAATCAAACCCAAACGATAAATATTGAATCTTTAATCAAATAGACAAAGTCAACCAAAAAGTTAACCTGGGCTTGCTTCCCGAAATCCGATAAAAGTCACAAATACGAGTCAAAATATGTAAGTTTCATCCAAAACTGACTCCAAATCGGGGTTCAATTCTCAATTATTCACTTTCCAAAAGTTTTTTCAAAACCCCCCCAAATTTCTCTTTAAAATCCAAGCTTTTAGGGTGTAGAAATCCTTGGAAAAACATGATATAAAGTCAAATCCAAGCATAAATTACTTACCTCCAATGATGTAGTGAATTTGCACTTAAAAATCTCCTATGCTTGAAGTATAGGGCTCCAAATATGATACATTTGGTAAAAGTCCCGAAATCACAACTTAAGTATTTTGCCCAGGTATACTCATCGCGTTCGTGGGACCTACATCACGATCTCGGGAGGCCACAATTGCCCAGCTGCTGCCCACACTCCACAAACATAGAGAACCAACCGCGAACACAGCCACTACCCACCTAAGCCTATGTGAACATGGTCCCACCCTGTGATCGGAAGGCAAATCCTCCTGCCTAGAGCCACGCGTCCCCAGCATGCAAACGCGAAGTTTCAAACCCTAGCCCTCTGCGAATGCAACTTTGCTCCTGCGAATGCGAAGGGTAAATTTGTCTTCCAATTCCTCTACTCTGTTATTATGAGTCTCTCTCTATGATAGCGAAGAAGCCTCCCTGCACCAAAAGCCAGCAGTCCAAAAACAAGTGAAAATGGTTTGAAACCACACCGAATCACACCCGAGCCCCCCGGGACCCCGTCCAATCATGCCAACAAGTTCCAATACCTAATCCAAACTTATCTAAGGGCCCGTAACACCACGAGTAACATCAAAACCATGAATCGACAATCAAAATAACTCTCTTAACATCAAGAACTTCTAACTTGAAACCAAGCATCCGATTTTAACCAAACTTTGCTCACAAGTACCAAATGACATAATAAACCTATACTAAGTTTCGGAACAAAATTCAACTCCGATATCATCAAAGTCAACCGTCATCAAACCTATGAACTCTCTAATCCTACAAATTGCCAACTTTTGGGAAATAGAGACAAAACACCCTAGGAACCTCCAAATCCAATTCTGAACACACGGCTAAGTCCAAAATCACCATAAGAACCTGTTGGAACCATCAAAACTCCAATCCGATTTCATTTGCACAAAATTATAATCTTGGTCAACTCTTACAACTTAAGCTTCCAAAATGAGACTAAGTGTCTCAATTCACTCTCAAATATTCCCAAATCCAAACCAACCACCGTCGGGAGTCACAAAATCACAAACACAAATATGGTAAGGATTAAATAAGGGTACTGGGCTCAAAAACAGAAAATGACCGACCGGGTGGATACGGTCATCCACTCTACTCTAATCTCTGGTGCATAGCCGATACACACCGAGCGACTTGTGCTCCATTAGCAAATAAATACTTTAAGAAGCAAAGCAACTCAGTGAATATTTTCCCCTTGCATACTACATCCAAAATGAATATCAAACCTGAGTCATTCCACAATCTTCACATATTGATGCAGTATATTACATTAATGCATCCAAAAAATTCCTTGCCCAAATCATCCCCGATGACACCTATCTCAAATCATATCCAGTCCACAAGCCTCTTATCCAAATCCAAGAACCACAACAACACATGCCCCTATAATCGTCTCGTCGATGGTTGAGTCCCCCACTTGACTTGAAGCCATAATCACATCATATCAATCCATAATAACTCTTATTTCTTATCTTCCATAATCTTGCACTATTATTCAGCTGAATTCTCATAAACTCATGTAGCACTAGTCATAACACCTTGCAAATTATTAGCCTAAATGCATACTCACCCTTGTGAGAGTCGTTCCAACTACCTCAAGTGACCTGAATTCTCATCATTGTACTTACATTCCACTAGGTAAAAGGAAAACTCTTCATATAAACCTCATAAGAATCACACAACATCAAACTTTCTCGCAGGAGAATCACCCGAGTCTTCACTTGTTAACAAGATATAAGAATCCACTTTATTTCACAAATGAACAACTAGGTCCATCAACACACTCACAACTCAAGACTGTATTGTACATCAAAAAGATAATCAAACATCTATATTCCCTTTTGAGTCTCAATAAAATCCTTCTTGTACCCAAATAGTCTCATTATAGTCCTCAATCACATAATACTCATCATATAACTCTCTTTCCACTCACTGAGCCATCAATACCACCCCCCCCCCCCCCCC
>MCJB01019634.1:87161-114138 GCA_002018475.1 Nicotiana obtusifolia | reverse complement strand
CCCCCCCCCCCCCAAGAGGGAAATGACCAGACATAAGAGCCCAAAATCACATGCTCAAATAAGTGAATCCGCCGAGCTAATGCTACAGTTAGAACTTGGCCGTAAGTCCTTTAGACTGGCCTACCTTCGCAACATAAAAACACATCTCGCATCTCATCCATGACATCACAAGCTATCGGTGTACAATTGTACCGAGTATTCAACATTATGAATCGAAGAGAAAGAAACTGATAATCTAGGCTTCAAGTTGAAACAAAGTCACAAGATAAGGATGAGAAAGAAAGAGAATTGTTTCTAGATTCTTGTAGCCTCTTGAAGATAAGTACGAACATCATCATACCGATCCGCAAGACTCTACCAGAAACTTGCTCATGACTCGTAGAACTTATGACCCTAGAGCTTTGATACCAAGCTGTCATGACCCAAAATCCCACCTAGTCATAATAGAACCTAACCCCATCATGCTAGGTAAGCCGAGCAATAAATAATACAACTCGAATGAAATATCATCAATAACCGATAAACAAGATGATGAAACTCCATATAATTATCCCAAGTACTGGTAGTATAAGTCATGACAACTAAGAGTTAGATTACAACTCTGATATGAAGAAAGTTTACATATTCTATTTGAAATTCACATAAATAGAAAAATAAGTCCTAAACTACCATGAACGAATGATAGCTTGTATCTACAATGCTTGAACATCCTCATTGCTAGCCTTCATCATCCACAACAGCTCAGCTCCGAAATCTGCATGCAAGGTGCAGAAGTGTACTACGAGTACAACCCATCCCGTCTACTCAGTAAGTATCTTGGCTAACCTCAGTGAAGTAGTAATGAGGTTTTTGAGTAAAACAATACTCGCTTTACTTAAACTGTGCAGCTCAATAGCATATATATGTACACAACAACAGTACTTAAGTCTAAGCATGAAGTACAGGTAAGGCCATTGGTGTCCATAGATGTCACGACCCGAATTTCCCACCCTCGGGAGTCGTGATGGCGCCTACTAGTGAAAGCTAGGCAAGCCAATCAGCCGGACTATTTACCCTTTTTCTACTTACGAATTCATTTGCAGCACAAAAATATCAACTAAGAATGGTAACATCAACTAACAATATGAATTAAATTTCATACTTTACAAAATATCATCAATACAATATCCCTTACAAACTACCCAAGATCTGGCGTCACAGTTTCACAGACTGTCTAAGAGTACTACAAATAAGGTTCTGAAGAAATAACAAAACACTGTTTCCGAACTACGTAGAAGAGACAAGTACAAGAAAAGGGCAGGAGACTCCAAGATCCACGAACGTCTGCAGAACTACCTTGGGTCGCCTGAAAATCGAGGCTAGAAGCCTCCTACTGTTCGAAGCCTGCAGCACTGGGATCTGCACAAAAGAGTGCAGAGTATAGTATCAGCACAACCGACCCCATGTGCTGGTAAGTGCCTGGCCTAACCCCGGCGAGGTAGTGACGAGGCTAGGACCAGACTCCGGATAAATCTGTAAAATTATAAACATATATGTATCTACAGCTGAAGATAAAAATACAAGAACAATTTTAAGCGAGGAAATGAAAGCATACATCGAGACAACAGTCAAATAGAACAAAAGGAATCATCGAAGAGTAAGAGAGAAAGCAACAATTCAGCCTTTAACACAATGAAAGGTGATACGATCCACCCTTTTTCCTCCAGTAACCATCTTGTTGCAGGCGTGCAACCCGTTCCCACTTATAGTAACCTTTTGTGGAAGGCGTGCCACCCACTCCCACTTATATATCACATTCCCGTGGCAGGCGTGCCACTCGCTCCCACTTCCATAATACCTCGTGGCAGGCGTGCCACCCGCTCCCACTTTCATAATATCACGTGGCAGGCGTGCCACCCGCTCCCACTTTCATTATCACAACAATCACAAGAAGCCCCGGCAAGGGAACAAATCAACATAACAACTTCCCGACAAGGGAACAAATAATGGCAAAAACAATCATCCTGGCCAGGGGAAATTCAGCTATAACCAAACTAAACTCGACTCCTACTTAGCTCAATCAATGTCAGTTCCCAATTGCAGTCAAAATCCTAAGATTATCCTCCCTACCCGATTATTATTTCATTAACTCTAGACACGACTCTACTAAAGTAACACTGGATCCTTTAAACTTCTAACGAACTCCTAAAAACACTATCCATGACTTAGACACTGAACCCCCTTTTGACTTCTAGCAATTCCCTATTCAACTAGTCCATCTAACAAGCTAAATTATGCCGAATAGAAGATACACAAACCTATAATCAAGAGGAACAATTATAATGAGAAAATCATGTGGTAGGCGTACCACCCGCTCCCACTTTCATTATCACAACAATGTCACGGATAACATTCAACAATTAGGACAATAATTGTACAACAACTATCAATATACGACCCACGGTCATGCTCGACACCAATGTATAGGTACTCGTCACCGTACCTATATATTGTTCTCAATAAGAAGCAAATTAGCAAATAGGACAAAATTTCTGATCCCTCAAGCTAAGGTTAAAACAACCACTTACCTTGCTTTGCTTCTAAATTCGAGGTTTCCAATAAATTCAAATCTTTGCAACAATCAAAACCACAAGCCTTCAAGCCTCAAACTCGTCTGAAATTTTTGGCACTGTTTCACAACGAAATTGGGAGCATTTTGTGCTAGGGTTTTGGGGTTAGAAAGTGGGAAATTTCATAATGGGTGTTTGGGTTTGAAGGGTTTGATTCCACGATTGTTTTTCAGCGTATTTAGGACTAATTTTAATGATTTTCCAGCTGGGTTTTGATGGGTTTAGACGGGGAGAGCTGGGTTGGTAATTGGAGGTTGAGAGTTATGTGATGGAGGTGTTTTTCATGGAACTTGGGGTTGTTTGCAAGGTGATTTGAAGGTTGATTTGCTAGGGTTTGAAAGTGGTTTTGGTGAGTTCTACAGAGGAAGTGTCGAAAATAAGAGGGTTTTTGCATGTCAGGGTCATGGGTCCCTATTTATAGTGGGTCAAAAATTGGAACGGAAATAAAATGTCAGATGCTAGAATGCGATCGCATTCTGGTCGCAAAACCCATATGCGGTCCGCATTTCTGACACAACATTTGATCCAAAACTCTGTCTCACTCTGCGATCTTACTGCCAGATTTGCGGTCCACATACCTGAAATACGGTTCGCATTCTCGACGCATTTTTTGACGTAAAGTTTGCCCAATTTCTCTGTTCCACTCTGCGATCCAGGAAGTGGAATTTGCGGTCCGCATTTTCAGTATGCGATCGCATACTAACCGCAATTCCTGACCTGGTTTTATGCCCAGGTTTCTATTTCACTTTGCGATGCCTGTGCAAGATATGCGGTTCACATATCTGAAATGCGATCGCATATCTTGCATTTCTTAACTTTTCGAACTCTTTTGTTAATTACTAGCCTCTTATACCTCATGCCCTGCAAAAATATTAGAATTGCATAGTTTACAAAGAGGGATTTGCACTTAAAGCAAGCCAAATCTGAATGATTAATACCACATGTGTTTCTACGATACATCGGGCCGTTACAATAGAGAAGTATGCATAAGAATTGTAACAAATTAACAGTTCAGCATATAGAGAAGATATGAATAATTATCATAAACCAACTATAGTTCAGCATATAGAGAAGATGTGCATTTGATATCAAATAACCCGTCAACAGTTCCATATAGAAAAGATATGCATGAATAAACAAGTCAAGTTGCACAAATTGTCATATACAGAAGTTATGTATCGTGTCAGTTAAAGCAACATATAGAGAAGATATGCATTTGAATATCAAATAACCCATCAACAGTTACATATAGAGAAGATGTGCATGAATAAACAAGTCAAGTTACACAGATTGACATATAGAAAAGATATGTATTGTGAATCATTTCCTCAATCAAAGCAGCATATAGAGAAGATACGCATGAAAGTCATATATACATTTCGGACCTAGCATATAGAGAAGATATGCTGTAAAAATCATGTAATGTAAAAATCATGTATACATCCAAGGAGTTTGCATATAGAGAAGATACACAAACTCCAACCACTAATTTGTTTTTCATAATCTGCATGTACGTCATCAAGGAGAAACAAGAGACGATAACCCTAGGGGTATGGATCCTTATCCACACGTTGCACAGACAACTCACGTGCCATAATCATAACAACTGCACCGACAACTCACGTGCTATAATAACCGAACTCGTACGGACCACTCACGTGCTGCTAGTTCAGTCCATCACGCAAAAAGCATATACAAGAATACATGTGTATGATCAACAGATATCAAATCACATACTCAGGACTGAGAAAGATAACATGCTAGGGTGTATGCATGTGCGAAGTATATGACTACAACTTGATTAGGCGGGTACACCATACAATAACGAGCATTATGTTCAAATAGGAAATCAACACCTACATGATCTCTAGCATGATTCAAGAGATTCTCGTAGTCATACAAACATACAAGGAGTGATAATAGGATGCACTGTATCCAAAATAAGGCATGATACAACCTAAAGAATACCCCAACCATGGTAAACCCAGTGCCAGCACATATGCTCATCAACTCGCATGCACATCATCCACGCATATAGCATACAATATAATTTATTACAAAACAAATTTCCTCAAACCAAAGCTAGGCAAGACACTTACCTTATTCGACTAGTCTTCAACCTCAAATCATGTCAAAACCTCGCTCTAGTCCTTCGATCACGCAATTCCAAGACAAATATCATTCACGGAAGTCAACAAATTCTATTGGAGGCGATCCTAATCCATAAAGCTTCGATCATTTAAGAATTCCCAAAAAGTTAACAAAAATCAACTGGGGCTTACGTGTCTAAATTATGAAACCGATACCAAATCTTGAAGACCCATAACCTGTCGAGTCTAAATATATAATTAGTTTCCAAAACAGAGTCCAAATCGGTACTCAAATCTTCAAAATACACTCTCTTAAAGTGTAGACAAAAATCCTTAATTTCACTTCAAAATTCCATGTTTCTGGTATTGAAATCCATGGGGAATAAATATATAAATCCAAATTCAAGTGAAAATTCCTTACGTCTAATGTAGTAGTGAAATATCTTTTTAAAATATCCTCCTCCATAAGTCTAGGGCTCAAAATATGAAAGAATGAGTAAAATCCCAAAACATACCACTTATTTGGACTCGTGGTTTATGGGTCATTCGAATTTGGTTTCGATCTTGGATTAAGACCATGTGAGTCTGGGTTGATTTTTTTTTGAATTTTGGGATTTCATCAAAAATTGAACCTTTATTTATTGGAGATATTTCCTTTAAAATTATTTGACTTCCTTAGATGATATTTGACTAGGTTTTGATATTTTGAGGAGTATTTCCAAGGAAAGCGGTTTGGTTGTTGAACCTTTTCCAGAATGAGGTAAGTGTCTTGCCTAGCTTTGATTTGAGAAATTTTTTTCTAATAAATGATATTGTTGCTACATGCAAGGGTGATGCATACGCAAGGTGACGAGCGTGTGTGTGTGTGTGTGTGTGTGTGTACACGCGCCAAGGTTATCCATACTCGGGTAGATTGTATGCTTCTTTGTGCCTTGTTGAACTTCATGATCTTCTTGACTTGTTTCTTACTTGATTTATGATAACATATGTACCAATGTACATGCTAGAGATCATGTTTTTAGCTTATTACATCTTAATCGAATATGATGGAGCTTGATGCTTAGGGGATGTTTCTATAACTTTTGTAGCTTATGCAGCTTGCATCAAAAGATTTCTGAACATGAGGAAGGTTTTAGCAGTTGATGGGATTCTTAACAGGCACGTATGGTGGTCTTCTATTAACTGCGGATACTGAGAACCATATCTATCCAATGGCTTTTTGGGTAGTGGACATGTAACGACCCGCCGGTCATTTTGAACATTAGAATTCTGTTCGGTGGTTTATGAATTTGAGTATAAGATGCATTATGAATTGCGTATATGGTTAGTTCTGATGTTCGAAAGGTTCAGGATTGATTTGTAGAGTGACTCTTAACTTGGAAGCTTTAAGTTGGAAGAGTAAACCAAGATTTGAATTTTGAGTAAATGACATCAGAATAGGTTGACTTCATAGCTATCATGTTTGAATTTCTGTTTCGTGACTTGGAGTAAATCCATTTAGTCATTGGAACTTGTTTGTAAACTTTGGCGTCATTCCGAGTTGATTTGATAGGAATACCGACGCGCGGTTGTTTTTGTAGAAGTTTTTGAGTTTCATGTTGAATTCATGTGTTTTGAGGTCTGAGTCATGATTTCGGATGTTATTTTGATGATTTGATCGCGCGAGAGAGTGTGTGTTTTATTTTTAGACTTGTATTGATGTTTGTTTTGGAGCCCCGAGGGTTCGGGTGAGTTTCTGACGCGTTTTGGAATATTTGGAAGAGTTTGGAAATTGCTGGTGTGATCAGAAGCCTCAGGTCCCGCATTTGCGAGTTTTGGATCGCAATTGCGATGTTAGCAGTAGTTTGCTAGGTTCGCATTTGCGAACCCAGTGTTCGCATTTGCGATGGGGTGCTCGGGAAAGCTGGTTCGAATTTGCAAACTTCTTGGTCACATTTGCGATGTGTCCATGTTCGGATTTGTGAACAAATCGTTGCATTTGCATTGACAACAAGGATGTGAGCTTCTTTGCATTTGCGGGGTTCGCAATTGCGAATCCCAGGTTGCATTTTGGCGATACATGCGACTGGACAAAAAGATGAGGGACGAGATTTTTAGTCTCATTTTCATATTTTGGAACCCTAGACTCGATAGGAAGGCGATTTTGAAGAGGGATTATCATCTACCAACTTTGGGTAAGTGATTCTAATCTATTTCTAATCTTATTCCATCAATATATCTTAGATTTTAACATCAAAATCATGTGAAACAAAGTAAGAATTTGAGTTTTGAGATTCGGTTTGGACTCAGATTTTGAAACTAATCACATATATGAACTCTTGGGGTCATGGGTAGTCATAATCTATCATTAGACCCGAGTTTGGACCGGGCGAGGCCGGGGTAGACTTTTGTTGACTTTTGAGCAGTTGTGTACAGATCATAGCTTTAATTATTGGAATTCATTCCTCTTGCATTATTTGATGTTAATGAGTCGATTTTGGTTAGATTTGAGCCGAGCAGAGGTAAATTGTAAAAGAAAAGCTATTTTAAAGTGTTGATTGAGGGCTTTTGAGGAATCTTGCCTAATGTTGTGTGGGGGAATTACCCCATAGGGATTGGTTGTTGTACTATTTGAATTACATGAAAGACGTGTACACGAGGTGACGAGTGTATGCACGGCTTATATGTGGAAATTTGACCGATTTAGACTCTAAGGTTCTTATGTGCATTAAAATAAAGTCGTCTTATCATATTAAATTCTCCATTGCTAAATTTACCCTTACGTGTCTTATTTGAAGTTGATCGATTCACGTTCTACCCTTATTGCCAAATATACTCTTATATGCCTAAAATGAAGTTGTTGCCTCTTTTATTGCCATGTTATCTCTTCCGTAATTGATTATCCTTAATCGAAGTTATTGTTATCTCTTCCATTGTTGACTTATCCTTATTTTAAAGTCATTATTACATGTTATCTCTCTTATTGTTGAGTTGTTCTTAATTGGAATCATTGTTACATGTTATCTCTCTTATAGTTGAGTTTTACTTATTTGGAATCATCGTTACATTTTATCTCTTTTATTGTTGGGGTCACTCTTATTTGGAATCATTGTTACATGTTATCTCCCCTATTGTTGAGTTACTTTTATTTGATGTCGTTGTTACACACTGTCTCTCTCATTGTTGAGTTATTCTTGTTGAAACCATTATTACTTTTCATGTCTTTCATTGCGAGCCCGTTCTTCTATTTCCTTGTGTTTTGTAATTCTTGTGTTAATTTACTTGCCGTACTCTTGTGTTATTGTTGTTGTTGTTGCACTCAGTGTTGTTGAGCTGAGGGCTATGTGTGATTGTGTTATTGAAATTGTTTTAAGGAAATGTTGTGGCATATGGGCGCATGTGGTGCGATTTGTTATATTGTGTTGTTATGTGTTTGGAACACGTGATATTATTGAGTATATTGTTAGGTGCTCGCACATGAGTTGTCCGCGCTAATGTTATTGATAATTGCACATGAGGCGTGACAAGGCGGGTTGTGTATATTATATATATATATATATATATATATATATATGTGTGTGTGTGTGTGTGTGTGTGTGTGTGTGTGTGTGTGTGTGCGCGTTTGTGTGGGGGGTTGCGCATGTGATGAGACAAGGCAGGAATATTATTATGCGCGTGTGTTGAGACAAGGCGTGCATTTACTTACTTGTTGCACACGCGGCGAGACGAGGGGGGCTATGTCGGGGATAATTTGTGATGACTTGTGATGGCCTGGGGGCATTGTTATTGATGATATTTGTGTAGTGGTGTGCCTACCTTGTGTGAGTTATGCATTTTACATTTCATTGTGTTGTTTCCTATGTGCCATTTGTTGTCTCTGCTCTTACTTGTTGACTCGAGTTGTGATAGAACATTTGCACAATCATACACGTAATTAATTACTCATATCGGTTTAAAAAGATGAATCCCGAAGTTTATTGATCATTTACATGTATTCTCATTTACTTGCCTTTTGTGTGAGAGTTGTACTATTGGCACATGAGTTGTCCGTGCGGTTATGAGTTATTGTTATTATTGTCACGTGAGTTGTCCGTGTGATTATGAGTTATTGTTATTGCTAGCACGTGAGTTTTTCGTGCGGATATGAGATATTGTCACTCCCTTAGTATGTGAGTTGTCCGTGACGATATGAGGTATTAATGGTGTTGGCACGTGAGTTGTATGTGCAGTTGTTTGTAATGTGGGCACAAGATGCCAAGTGAATAGGGTTCATGAATTGGGACCCATGATTTGTGATTATGAGGTGTGGTACCTCGGGAAAATTCTTGAATAAATCTTGGGTGAAAGCGGTTATTCTTATTGAGTTGTTACTCATTGTCCTTACTTTGTTTCACCGAATTAAACTGTATTTAGCTTACTCTATGGCATTATTACCTGTTGTGCCTTGTTGCTAATTGTTGCCTCTAGTTTTCTATTACAAGTATTATTTTGTTATTTTTTTTACCATGCTTAGCTTTATATTGATATTGTTCCATTTCAGTTTTACATTCATACTTGTATAGGTTATTATGTCTAGTAGGCGTCTTGATTGTTCCTCATCACTACTCCGCCGAGGTTAGTGTTGCTACTTACTGGGTACTGTTATTGTGTACTCGTGCTACACTTTTGCACATTTTTTTGCAAATTCAGGTACATCAGAATTTATTGATCGTTAGCTAGTTGATCGGGCATTATGGTGGAGACTTCAAGGTATACCTGCCGTCGCGTTCGCAGGCCTCGGAGTCACCTTCTGAAGTTTATTTTGTACATTTATTTCTATTCCGAACAATTGTACTTAGAAACCTCCTAGTGAACTCAATGAAACTTATGACTTGTACTACCGATTTTGGGATATCGTAGCATGTTGGGATTGTTGGCTTTACGTAGAAATATATGATTTATGAGTAATAGTTGTTTGGGTTAATTTCTATCATTTAATTCAGTAAGTGATAGGCTTACCTAGTCTTAGAGACTAGGTACCATCATGATATCCTACGAAGGAAAATTAGGGTCGTGACAGAACATGTATCATGATCTCAAAGGAATCTACTGGTGTAATGACGTGAAGAGAAATGTAGCCGATTTTGTGGCTAAGTGCGCGAATTATAGAAAAGCTGAACATCAAAAATCCGTGAGTTGACACAGAATATAGAGATTCTAATGTGAAATTAGGAGATAACTAACATGGAATTTGTGGTATGTTTACCTTGTACAATTCGACTCGATATGCGTGATAGTGATCGACTTACAAAGTCGTCACATTTCCTGCCAGTAAAGACTACGAACACTACAAAATAGCATGCATGGTTATATATAAATGAGATAGTCTAATTTCATGGTACTCCAGTTTCTATTATCTCGGATAAGGGTGCACAGTTCATAACCAACTTTTGGAAGGAGTTTTAAAAAGGCTTGGATACTCAAGTTAAGCTCAGTACGACTTTCCATCCCTAGACTAAGAGATGATCTGAATAGACTATTTAAATGCTGAAGGACATACTGAGTGCATCAGTTCTTGACTTTAAAGAAAGTTGTGATGATCATTTACCGCTTATTGAATTTGCATAATATAATAATTATTATGCAAGAATCCAAATGGCTCTGTTTGAAGCGTCGTGTGGGATGATATGTAAGTCCCCTATCGGATGGTTTGAGGTTGGTGAAGCGGAATTGATAGGTCTTGATCTCGTGCACCAATCTATGAAAAAGGTTAAGTAATTAAAGAGTTGTTGAAGACTGCTCAAAGTCGCTAAAAGTCTTATCCGGTTGTTCGGGACAAATATGGAGTTCAAAGAAGATGATAAGGTACTCTTGAAAAAAATTCCTCTGAGGGGTGTAACGCCATAGGGGAAGAAGGGAAATTGAGTCCGACATGCATCGAACCTACATCATTGTAAAGAGTCACCTCATGAGTTATCTTTTGTACATCTCGTGTTCCACGTGTCCATGTTGTCACACTTACTTTTTTCGGGGGGAAAAGAAATTTTTCCAATTAAAGATTTGAATATGACTTTAGGTTTTATTTAGTTTTTAGATATCGCCACTTGGAATAGAGTTCTTTTGGTGTTCCAAGTCATCATTTGTTAAATCTCAAATCAAGAAAAGTTTTGACTCCAATTATGGTCCGCGAATACAGAAGATCGGGTAAGAAAATTTGTTGACCTGGGAGAAGGTGTAAGGTATTCGTTGAGTCCCATGGTTCTAGCATAGTCTCTTAATTAACTTATCTTGGCTTAGATTAATTCCAAAAATATTGTACTTTAAGGATTTTATGCATCTTTACCTTTATCCGCTTTTAAATGATTGATTATGGAAATATGAAAATCATCTTGAAACAAGTCACGCGTACGTGCACTTGTCTTGTTTGCGTGACAAAAATCATGTCATGTGTACATGTACATAATTAAGAACACAATTATTATTTTAAGAATTAATTTTTCAAGTCGTGCGAGCGCACACTTTTATATTTAATTTATGGACCATCAATATCACGCGAACATGCATATAGCCATGGTAATTGATTTATTGAAACGCACCTAAAAGCATACTAGCATTTCTAAGATCATTCTCTTGATTTGAGATTATTTGAAGGCGTGAGCTTTATGGAAACTTTTATGGATGAATTGTAGGATTTATCAGTAGAAATTATTAACAAGATCAATTAGAAGGTTATTAGAAGAGCTCACAACTTAAGCATTATTAATGTTCTACTTCAGAACTATCAAAAAAAATAATTAAGCTAAAGAGTAACTAAATCGTTGATCAAATTATTTAAGACTTGACGAAATTGTCAAAGCTATCAAGTGTTTCAAATTGATTCGGCCTATTGTAGTACTAATGCATTGAATTTGAAATAACGAATTGAGTAGTGAGAGCGCGGGAGCTAACTATCAACTAGTATTATGAGCAAGGCCCTTCAAACAAGTAGCACCAAATAAATGTTTGTGCCATAGGTGAAAGGCCTGTAGGACTGAGGCGCGCAGTAAATTAGAGATTAAAAGTTGGGCTTAGCTTATAGCCCTTCCTTTAAAACTAGTTGAAAAAAAAAAAAAAAAGAGTGAGCCTGGGAAAGTTGGTTCCACCATGCCCAATTGATTTACTTAGCAGTTGAGCCCAGGCGGAATTAGTTATCGAAGCAGAACTAGGCTTTTCAAAGGGGTAGCCCAGCTCAACAAAAATCAAAAACCCTTCGAGGGATCTTCATTTTGAGCCAAAAGAATTCTAGCCCACTATTTTAGATACAAGCTAATCTCCAGTTTAAATTCCAAACCTTAACCTATGTTCAATTTGCAAGCCATAACCATTCCTAAATAAAGCATGTCATTTGCAGAAAAGTCACTATATCAAATTATTACATGTGCAACACATGAACTACAATACATTAAAAATTACATATCTGACACTCCACAAACCAACTATTGTTGCAAGCATATCCATTACATAAATAACCACTCTTATGCTCTTGAAGATTGAAATCTGATCAAGCACTGATCAGATTTCAAATTCAGCACCAAAACATTCACTTCACAGTACCAACTCCAAACTCATGCGAGATTTATCAGTCTTCTATACACACTATCATACACGAGACAGATGCTAAATAATCATGAACAACTCATAACTTCAAATACTTCAAAAACCAACTAGCACATGAAGAAAAGAACTGGTAGCACTTAGGAAGACAATTTTGAAACCTAAACATGTTTCATTTATGGAATTTGCATTACAAAGCTTCGATGATTTACCTAATAGCAGCAAAAGAGGAAAGTAAATGAAAGGAGAGTGGTTGGAACTCCGTAATAAATCTTAAACAGTAAAAAATAGCAATAAGCCTTAGCTCTTGAATCTTAGCAGAAAAATACACGAATTTGAACTCCAAAATACAGAAGAATCAATAGCTCAAATCAATATCATCATTTTGTTTTCTATTCAAACTTCTTAAGCTCTAGCCGAATTTTCCTTCACTCGAGATTTCTACTCTGCTTTTTACCTATTTCTACTCTCAGAATTTTCCAGAAAATGACACTCAAAATTATGCCTTTGATATGAGAAAATAAGGTTGATATAGGGTTTCATCTAGGGTTTCCCCGCCCCTTTATCTTTTCCTCTTTTACCCCCAACTAAAAGGATCCTATGCTCTTGACTAATAGAAATCACCCTCACTCTCTTTCTTATCCGCTTCCTAGAGATTATCTTTTGATTCCCTCTAAGCCAATTCCCTCAAATACCCTTATAACCCTGTCAATTCTATGTTCCAGCGCAAGGTCTTGTCCTTTTAAGACTTGACTAAGCTGGATAACGCTTAAAGACTGAGCCTTGACGACCCCGCCTCATAAAGGTTCATCCAGGATTCAATAGACTTCTGGGCTTGTCTGAAACCTGGACAGGCCCAATGATCAATCAAAACTTGCATTAAACCCCTCCTAATCCCCAATTCAAAACATAGAAACTAAGGTTCAATTCATGCAGCCAACTAAACGAATAATAATAAACATGCAACCAGTTAATAATTGAACAAGATTAGTTCATCATAACATGCAATTGACCTAGACTAAAGGAAATTAAACTGTCACGATCCAAAATTCCATCAATGATCGTGATGGCACCTAGCCTCTAAGAATAGGTAAGCTAATCTCACAATGATATAAAAACATCAAGATAAGATATAATAAGTCTGAATTAACATAAATAGCTGAAGCCTCAACAAAGCCAAAACATAGGTACATAAGTCAAACTTTCCAAAACCATGTAATACAGAATCATGAGCTCTAACTGGGTACACACGAGTATCAATAAGTACAATACTATTTGAAAGTAAATACAACAATACTGAAAATAAGAGAAAGGGACTCCAAGGGTTTGCGGCATCCATGAGGTACTACCTTGAATCCTCTCGAACAGACACAAGCTCACTCGAGGTCCACTACCTCCAGCACAGGATCGGTGCAAAACAATATGAAGAATATAGTATGAGTACGGGACAACATGTGCTCAGTAAGTATCAAGACTAACCTCGGTGAAGTAGTGACGAGGTTCAAGTCATGTTTATACTCACTAATCAGAGAACCTATGCGATAACTCAAATAACTAGCAACAAAAATATAATGAGATGTAGTACCATCAACATGAAAAAAAACAAGAGGTATCAACTCATCATAGGCAAATCGAGTTTGAAAAACAATTATCAGTCAATAACAAAAAAATAGAGTAGCATGTTAAAAACAACATGAAATCATGCAAAGGTTATTCACGGGTGCTAATGTATGTAATGAGATATACACCTGTATATATGTTACAGTCAGACAAATAAGATCCAAGCCTAAAGGTTATTCCCTCACACAAGATTAGACAAGATACAAACCTCAATAAGCCCAAACAATCCTTTAAAATAGCCTGTCCTCTAAAGATATCACCGTCTTCCAGCTCAAATATAGCAAAAATTAACTCAATAACATCAAATAATACTATATGAATCAATTCCAAACAATAAAGTCTCAGTCTTTACCCAATTCCCAAAAGTCAATAAAATTTAACCCCAGCCACAAAGTCAAAACCCGAGTCTAAGTGTAGATCCCCACAACCTATAATCTCATAAGTCCAAATATATGATTACATTCCAAAACCAAGTACAAATCGACTCTCAAATCCTCAATTTTTATTTTTCAAAATATAGTAAAAAAATCCGAAAACTTCTCCCAAATTTCTTAATTGTCACTACCCCAATTTTCCTTCGTAGGATGTCGTAATAGCACCTAGTCTCTGAGACTAGTTAAGCCTAACAACATGCGGACTAATTGAAATAATAATAAATATAAGCCCCAGCTCAACAGCTATATATAAAATAATGCTTCAACTCAGCATATACAAATCCCAAGACCCGGCGAAATACAAGTCACAAGCTCTAAGTATGAATACTGGATAATCCTATACATCATGTCTATGTAAGGATAATGAAATAAGAGATCTAGATAGAGGGGGACTTCGAGGCCTGCGGACGCCGGCAGATATACCTTGAAGTCTCCACAATAGAATCCCAACTAATGCCTGGGCAAGTAAGAAGTACCTGGATCTGCACAAAAAAATATCTAGAAGAGTAGCATGAGTACACCAGAACGATACCCAGTAAGTGCCAAACCTAACCTCGGTGGAGTAGTGACGAGGTCAGTTCAAGGCCCTACTAGAAATAAATAAAAGACTGAACAAATGTAGGCAGTGTAATAAAGATGTAATGAAATTTAAACAACGAATAGTATAACAAGATTAGCTATACAGAACTAAGCAAATAGTATAACACGGAGAAAAGACAATTAATAGTATGCTAAGGAAACAACGATCAGAGACAAGTACAAAAGAATGGGGAAGTGTCAATAAGAGTCACTGCCGAGGTACCGCTCATAGTCTCAAATCACAAAAAAAATCATAATTTTCCTTATATCACTGCGGGAGCCTTTACATTGAGATTTAAAATCATTTTTCCTGAAATAGCATCCCACGTTTTAGCCCACCTTATCACATTGCATGATTTCTAGTAGTTCCCCTACTAGCCACGCGTATCAAACTCACCTTATACCACCGCATGTGCATCAATATTACAACGTATCGCAAATCGCACCTCAAGTGCCCAATATCACAATTTGCCAGAGAAACAAACATTCAAAGAATTTCACAATAAGGAGCCCACAGCTCAACCACAATGTACACAAAGTCTCAACAAATAAAAATAGGAAGAATAACTCAATAGAATGATATTTAACAACTTAACACTTTGCCTCAATAGGAATCACGGCCTTTAAAACTCAATACCAATTTTCACAATAAGATATTCCAAGAAATAGCAATTTCAAGTAAACAATTCAAGAGTTAGTTAATGAATACGGAATAAGAGAAACAAGAATTTCAACTAAACATGTAGAGTAATAAGCAAGTAAGAGATAAGACAAGTAGACACGTGAAATTAGACTAAAAATGATGACTATAACATGTTAAGGTAACTCAATTGAGACATGAAAGGAATTTACATAGCTAAAAACCGGTAATTTCCACATTTAGCCTATGTACACACTCATAACCTTGCGTACACGACTCTTACACATCATAATTATCACAAGCAACACCAATCCTAAGTGGAATTTTCCCCCACACAAAGTTAGGCAAGCCACTTACCTCAAATAGACCAATTCACAACTCGAAAATAGTTTTTCCCTTAAAGTTTGCTTCCATGCGGCCCAAATCTAGCCAAAATCAACTCAATAACATCAAATAATGCTAGGGAATTCAATTGCAACAGATAAAGTTACGATTTTTACACTTTTTCTAAAAAGTCAACAAAATTTAACCCGGGGCCTGCCGGTCAAAACCCGGGTCCAATAGTAGATTCCGTTTACCCATAACCCCACGAGTTCATATATGTGATTAGTTTCAAAATCCGAGTCCAAATTGACTCTCAAAACTCAAATTTTCATTTTTCAAAAGCTTGACAAAGTTTCATAAATTTCTACCTTGATTCACATGATTTTGATGTTAAAATCTAAGATAAGTTGATGGAATATGATTAGAAATAGATTAGGATCACTTACCCAAGGTTTGTAGGTGGAAATCCCCTCTCCATGTCGTCTCCTACCGAGTCTAGGGTTCAAAAATATGAGAATGAACTCAAAATATCCCGTCCCTCATCTATTTGTCCAGTCGCAGATGTCGCATTTGCAACCTGGGGTTCGCAATGCGAAGAACCATTCGCAAATACGAAGTCCTTCCATCTCCGCTGTCATCGCAATTGCGATGAATAGTTCGCAATTGTGAACAATGGACCCTCCACAAATGCAACCATGATGATCACAAATGCAAAAAAGCTCTCCCGAAGTGTACTTCGCAAATGCGAATACTGGGTTCGCAAACACGAACCCAGCAGACTTGGCAACCTTTGCAAATGTGAACTAGACCTCGCAATTGCGAGATTTGAGGCCTGCACCAGAAACAGATGCATCAACTATTTTTCCTAAGTCCAAAGCCACTCTGAAGCCTATCCAAAACTCACCAGAGCCCTTGGGGCTCCAAACCAAACATGCACATGAGTCCAAGAATATCATATGAACTCGCTCACGTGATCAAAACACCGAAATAATACGTAGAACTATGAATCGGACACCAAAACGAACGAGATTTTCAAAGAAACTTAAGAACTTTCAATTTAACAACCGGACGTCCGAATCACGTCAAATCAACTCTGTTTCGCACCTAATTTTGCAGATAAGTCATAAATACTACAATGAACTTATACCAAGTTCCGGAACCAACATCTGAACCCGGTAGCAACAAAGTCAAACTATGGTCAAACTTGGGATTTCTTTAAGTCTTTAAACTTCTAGTTTTCAACAAATGGCAATAATTCAATCTAGGGACTATCGAATTCGATTCCGGGTATACTCTTAAGTCCCAAATCACGATATGGACCCACCGGGATCGTCAAAACACTGATCCAGGTCCGTTTGCTCAAAACATTAAGCGAAGTCAACTCAAATGAGTTTTAAAGCGCGATTTCACATTTTCATCAATTTTCCACATAAAACCTTCCGGAAAAAGACACGGACTGAGCACGCAAATCAAGGAAGGCTATAAATGACCTATCGAGTCATCACATTCTCCACCTCTAAAACAAATGTTCATCCTCGAACGGACATAGAAAAGTACCTGGACTGGTGAAAAGGTGTGGATATCTACTCCGCATGTCCGACTCGGACTCCCACGTGGCTACCTCGATCAACTGAGCTCTCCACTACACTCGAACTAAAGGATAACTATTAGACCTCAACTGTCGAACCTGCTGAGTTAGAATAGCTACTGGCTCCTCCTCATAAGTCAAATCCTTGTCCAATTGGACTGAGCTGAAATCTAACACATGGGACGGATCACAGTGATATTTTCGGAGCATGGACCCATGGAACACTGGATGGACTGCTGATAAACTAGGTGGTAATACAAGCTTGTAGTTCACCTCCCGCATCCTCTCAAGAATCTCAAAAGGTCCGATATACCTAGGGCTCGGTATTCCCTTCTTTCTGAACTTAATAACACCCTTTATGGGTGAAACTCGGACCAAGACCCGCTCCCCAACCATGAATGCCACGTCACGAACTCTACGGTCGGCATAACTCTTCTGCCTAGACTGAGGGGTGCGAAGTCGATCCTAAATAATCTTGACCTTATCCAAGGCATCCTGTACTAAATCTATAGCCACCAATCGAGCCTCCCCTGGCTCGATCCATCCAACTAGCGAACAGCATCGCCTCCCGTATAGTGCCTCATAGGGAGCCATCTGGATGCTAGACTAGTAGATGTTGTTGTAGGCGAACTCCGCAAGTGGCAAGAACTGATCCCAAGAACCCCCAAACTCTATCACACATGGACGGAGCATATCCTCCAATATCTAAATGGTGCGCTCAGACTGTCTGTTTGTTTGAGGGTGAAATGTTGTGCTCAACTCAACCTATGTGCCTAACTCAAGTTGTACAGCATCCAAAATCGCGATGTAAACTGCGTACCTCGGTAGAGATGATGGATACCGGCACGCCATGAAGCCTGACAATCTCGCAAATATAAACCTTAGCCAGTTGCTCTGAGGAATAAGTAGTCACCACTGGAATGAAACTAGTCGACTTGGTCAACCTATCCACAATCACCCATACTGCATCGACCTTCCTCTGAGTCTGTGGGAGCCCAACAACAAAATCCATAGTAATCCGCTCCCATTTCCACTCTGGAATCTCTAGCTTCTGAAGCAATCCACCTGGCCGTTGATGCTCATACTTCACCTACTGAGAGTTTAGGCATCGAGCTACATACTCCACTATGTCCTTCTTCATTCTTCTCTACCAATAATGCTTCCTCAAGTCTTGATACATCTTCGCGGCACCTGGATAAATGGAGTACCGCGAACAGTGAGCCTCTTGGAGAATCATCTCACGCAAACCATCTACATTGGGCACACATAGCCTGCTCTACATCCGTAATACACCGTCCACTCCAATAGTGACCTCCTTGGAATCATCATGCTGAACCATGTCCTTGAGGACAAGCATGTAGGGGTCATCATACTGACGCTCTATAATACGATCATATAGAGAAGATTGAGAAACCACACAGGCCAAAACTCGACTCGGCTCCGAAACATCCAATCTAACAAACTGGTTGGCCAAGGCCAGAACATCCAATGCTAATAGCCTCTCTGCTGTCGGTAGATATGCTAAACTGCCCAAGCTCTCCGCCTTGTGACTCAAGGCATCGGCCACCACATTGGCCTTCCCAGGACGATACAAAATGGTGATATCATAATCCTTAAGTAACTCTAACACCTTGACGCAAGTTAAGATCCTTCTGTTTGAATAAATGCTGTAGACTCTGGTGGTCGGTATGGACCTCACAAGGGACACCGTAAAAATAGTGCCGCCAAATCTTCAAGGCATGAACAATAGCTGCTAACTCAAGTTCATGGACAGGATAGTTCTTCTCATGCATCTTCAGCTGCCTAGATGTGTAGGCAATCACCCTACCGTCCTGTATCAACACCGTGTTGAGACCAATACGCAATGCATCACAACACATAGTATAGGACCCCGAACCCGTCGGCAACACCAACACTGAGATTGTAGTCAAAGAAGTCTTGAGCTTTTAAAATCTCTCCTCACACTCCTCAGTCCACCTGAACGGAGCACCCTTCTGGGTCAATCTGGTCATAGGTGCAGCAATAGATAAAAAAATGCTTTACGAATCGACGGTAATACCCCGCCAAACCAAGAAAACTCCGAATCTCCGTAGCTGAAGACGGTCTGGGACAACTCTGCACTGCTTCAATATTTTTCGGATCTACCTTGATCCCCTCACTCGACACTACATGGACCAAAAATGCTACCGAATCAATCTAGAATTTACACTTTGAAAATTTTGCATATAACTTCTTTTCTCTCAAGGTCTGGAGCACGGTTCTTAAGTGTTGCTCATGATCCTCCCGGCTTCGGGGAGTACACTAGAATGTCGTCAATAAACACAATGACGAATAAGTCAAGATAGGGTTGGAATACACTTTTCATCAAGTGCATGAATGCTGCTGGGCCGTTGGTCAGCCCAAATGACATCACAAGGAACTCGTAATGACCATACCGAGTCTTGAAGGCAATCTCGGGATATCTGGATCCCGAATCTTCAACTGATGATAGCATGGACGCAAGTCAATCTTTGAGAATACTCTGGCACCTTGTAGCTGATTAAATAGGTCATCAATGTGTGGTAATGGATAACTGTTTTTCACTGTAACCTTGTTCAACTAGCGATAATCAATACACATGTGCATAGAACCATCTTTCTTCTTTACAAACAAGACTGGAGCACCCCAAGGAAACACACTGGGCCAAATGAAGCCCTTATCAAGCAATTCTTGCAATTGCTCCTTTAGTTCTTTCAACTCTGTTGGGGCCATACGATAGGGTGGAATAGAAATTGACCGAGTGCCCGGTAACAAATCAACGCCGAAATTGACATCCCTGTCAGGCGGCATGCCAGGAAGATCCGCCAGAAATACATCCGGATAATCCCTCACTACCGAAATTGACTCCACATTAGGAGTATAAACACTGACATGCCTCACGAAGGCTAGATAAGCATTACACCCCTTCCCAACCATACGCTGAGCCTTTAGAAACGAGATAACTTTTCTAGGAACATAATCTAAAGCACCCCTCCACTCTAACCGTGGTAACCTTGGCATAGCTAGTATCACAGTCTTGGCGTGATAATCGAGAATAGAATGATAGGGTGACAACCAGGCCATGCCCAAAATAACATCAAAACCTACCATACTGAGCAACAATAGATCGGCTCTGGTCTCAAAACCACCAAGAACAACTAAACACGACTAATACACATAGTCAACAACAATAGAATCTCCCACAGGAGTGGACACATAGACAGGAGAACTCAAAGAATCACAGGATACACCCAAATATAGAGTAAAGTAAGATGACACATAGTAATAAGTGGGGCCTGGATCAAATCAAACTGATGCATCTCTATGATAGACCGGAAAAATACTTGTGATGACTGAGTCGGATGCAACTGCCTCCGTCCTAGCAGGAAAAGCATAATATCTTGCCTGGCCTCCACCTCTAGGCGACCTTTACCTGCCCGACCTCCACCTTTAACTGGCTATGCAGGTGGAGTGGCAACTAGTGTGGTAACCATGGCCTAAGGACCTAGTAGAATGCGCGGAGCCTGAGTAGTTTGTGGAGGTTCACCCCTCCTGAGTCTAGGGAAATCCCTCACTATATGACAAGTGTCACCATACTCAAAACAAGCTCTCGGAGGACAAGGTTGTTGTGGCTGGCTCGGGCCTGATTGGCTGGACTGACTGCTGAAAGCACCCGTGTAGGAGGTGCATTAGACAATGGCGGTACATAATAGGGAACCTGAGGCCTAGGAGTGGCTGGAATACAGCTAGAAGCTGGAAGTGCTGAATGAATAGCGCGACTCACATAGCCCCTACCATGACGAGCTACAACTGGGGCAGGGGCACCACTATATGTGCCAGAATCTGGAGGCCTATTAGCCTCCCTTTCCTCACTCTCCCGGGCTCACATACCCTACAATCTCCTAGCCATCTCGACTACCTGCTGGCATGTTATGTCCATCTCCAACTCTCGATCCATGCTAAATCTGATACCAAGGTTGAGCCCCTCGATAAATCGACAGACTCACTCTCTAACAGTAGCAACCAAGGCTGGTGCATGCCTGGACAAATCACAGAACCGGAGCACATACTCCAATACGGTCATAGAAACCTAGTGCAACTGCTCAAACTCTACGGCCCATGTATCTCTGAGACTCTGGGGAACAAACTCCCTCAAGAACATATCTGAGAACTAAGCCCAAGTGAGTGAAGCTGCCTCAGCCGGACTACCCAACTCATACGCTCACCACCACTAATAAGCTGCTCCCTTAAGCTGGAACGTAGTGAAAGCAACCCCATTAGACTCCACGATACCCATAGTACGGAGGATACGGTAGCACTCCTCAAGAAAACCCTGGGCATCCTTCGATGCCAAACCGCTGAATGTAGGAGGGTGGTACTTCTTATATACCTCGAGCCTGAAATGCTCCCCCTTAGAAGCTGCTGCCTTAACCTCGGGTTGAACTGGGGCGACCAGTTGTACTAGTATGACCTCTAGGACCTGGTCAACCTGGACCCACTACTAGGGGTATGGGCAACGGGAGTCTGTGCCCCTCTCCCGGCCTGAGATGTGGCAGGAGCTAGTGAAATCAACCCTGCCTGAGCTAAAGTGTCGAACATGCTCAGAAACTTAGGGAGAGTCTCTTGGAGTGCTGGGGCAGTAACAGGCATCTGAGGTGCCTGCTCTCCAACTGGAGCTACTAGTGGCTCCTCTGTAGCAGCTCGTACAAGTACTCTGGCTGCACCACGTGGACGGCCTCGGCCTCTACCCCCGCCCCGCACTCTTGCGGCTCTAGTAGGGGGCACGGGTGTCTGGTCATCCGATTCGGTTGTACGTGTCCTCAACATCTTTGAGAGAATAGAAAGACATAAGTTTAGAATCTTGAAGTCAATAATTTCGCACAATAAGGAATCAAAGAAGTGAAGATTTTCCTAACAGTTCCATAGCCTCCCGAAGATAAGTATAGACGTCTCTGTACCGATCCACAAGTCTCTACTAAACCTGCTTGTGACTCATAACACCTATGAACCTAGAGCTTTGATACCAACTTGTCCCGACCCCAATTTTCCTCTGTAGGATGTCGTGATGGCACCTAGTCTCTAAGACTAGGTAAGCCTAACAACATGCAGAATAATTGAAATAATAATAAATATAAGTCCTAGCTCAACAGCTATATATGAAACAACGCTTCAACTCAGCATATACAAATCCCGTGACCCAACAAAATACAAGTTACAAGCTCTAAGTATGAATATTGTATCCTATACATCAGGTCTATATATAAGCATAATGAAATAAGAGATCTAGAGAGAGGGGGACTTTGAGGCCTGCGGACGCTGACAAGTATACCTTGAATTCTCCGTAGTAGAATCCCAACTAATACTTGGGCTGGTAAGAAGTACCTGGATCTGCACAAAAGATATGCAGAAGAGTAGCATGAGTACACCACAACAGTACCCAGTAAATGCCAAGCCTAACCTCGGTAGAGTAGTGACGAGGTCAGGTCAAGGCCCTACTGCAAATAAATAAAAGACTGAACAAATGTAGGCAGTTTAATAAAGACAGTAATGAAATTTCAACAATGAATAGTATAACAAGATTAACTATATGGAACTAAACAAAAAGTGCAACACGGAGAAAAGACAATTAATAGTATGCTAAGGAAACAACGATCAGAGACAAGCACAAAAGAATGGGGAAGTGTCGACAACAGTCACTACCGAGGTACCGCATCGTAGTCTCAAATCACAAAAAAAAAATCACAATCTTTCCACATATCACCACAGGAGCCTTTACATTGAGTTTTAAAAATTATTTTTCCCAAATAGCATCCCGCGTTTTAGCCCACCTTATCACACCGCATGGCTTCTAGTAGTTCCCCTACTAGCTACGCGTATCATACCTACCTTATCTCACCGCATGTATTTCAACACCCAGACCTTATACCAACCCATGCGTATCAATATCACAACATATCGTAAATTCCACCTCAAGTGCCCAATATCACAATTTTTCAGAGAAACCAAACAATACTAAAATTTCACAATAAGGAGCCCATGGCTCAACCACAATTTACACAAAGTCAACACAAATAACAACCGGAAGAATAACTCAATAGAATGATATTTAACAACTTAACACTTTGCCTCAATAGGAATCACGGCCTTTGTAACTCAATACCAATTTCCACAACAAGATATTACAAGAAATAGCAATTTCAAGTAAAAAATTCAACAGTTAAATAATGAATACGAAATAAGAGAAACAAGAATTTCAACTAAACATGTAGAGCAATTAGCAAGTAAGAGATAAGACAAGTAGACACGTGAAATTAGACTAAAAATAATGACTTTAACATGTTAAAATAACTCCATTGAGACATGAAAGGAATTTACATAGCTAAAATCGGTAATTTCCACATTTATCCCATGTATACACTCATCACCTTGCGTACACGGCTCTTTCACATCACAATTATCACAAGAAACTCCAATCCTAAGGGGAATTTCCCCCAAACAAAGTTAGGCAAGCCACTTACCTCAAATATGGCAATTCACAACCCGACAATAGATTTTCCATTAAAGTCTGCCTCCACACGGCTCAAATCTAACCAAAATTGACTCAATAACATCAAACAATGCTAGAGAAGTCAATTGCAATAGATAAAGTTAAGATTTTTACACTTTTCCCAAAAAGTCGACAAAAGTCAACTTGGGACCCGCCCAATCAAAACCCGGGTCCAATGGTAGATTCCGTCTACCCATGACTCCACGAGTTTATATATGTGATTAGTTTTAAATCCGAGTCCAAATCGATTCTCAAAACTCAATTTCTCATTTTTTAAAAGATTGACAAAGTTTCATAAATTTCTACCTTGATTCACATGATTTTGATGTTAAAATCTAAGATAAGTTGATGGAATATGATTAGAAATAGATTAGGATCACTTACCCAACGTTTGCAGGTGAAAATCCCCTCTCCAAGTCGTCTCCTACCGAGTCTAGGGTTCAAAAATGTGAGAATGAAATCAAAAATCCCGTAATCCTATCACTCAAAAATGTAAGAATGAACAATGGACTCTCTGCAAATGCGACCATGATGATCACAAATGCGAAGAAGCTCTCCCCTGGTGCACTTTGCAAATGTGAACACTGGGTTAGCAAATGTGAACCCAGCAGACTTGGCAACCTTCGCAAATTCGGACTCAGACCTCGCAATTACGAGATTTGAGGGCTGCACCAGAAACAGATGCACCAGCTATTTTTCCTAAGTCCAAAACCACTCCAAAGCCTATCCGAAACTCACCCGAGCCCTCAGGGCTCCAAACCAAACATGCACATGAGTCGAAGAACATCATATGAACTCAATCGTACAATCAAAATACCAAATTAACGCCTAGAACTATGAATCGAACACCAAAACGAATGAGATTTTCAAAGAAACTTAAGAGCTTTCAATTTAACAACCGGATGCCAGAAGCACGTCAAATCAACTCAGTTTCTCACCAAATTTTACAGACAATTCATAAATACTGTAATAAACTTATACCAAGTTCCGGAACCAAGATCTGAATCTGGTAGCAACAAAGTCAAACTACGGTCAAACTTGGGATTTCTTTAAGTCTTTAAACGTCCAGTTTTCAACAAATGGCGAAAATCCAAGCTAGGGACTTCCAAATTCGATTCTGAGGATACGCCCAAGTCCCAAATCAGGATACGGACCCACCGGGACCGTCAAAACACTGATCTGGGTCCATTTGCTCAAAACTTGACCGAAGCCAACTCAAATGAGTTTTAAAGAACGATTTCGCATTTTTATCAATTTTCCACGTAAAACTGTTCGAAAAAGACACAATTTGCGCACGCAAATCAAGGAGGACTAAATGGAGCTAATCGAGTTTTGAAACACAGAATTTAGGGTTAAAACTATAAATGACCTATCGGGTCATCACAATAATCTAGGTATAGTAATCCATGAAAAAATAAGATAAGATATCAAAATCAATTAGAAATCACTCACCATCTTGCTTTGTGAAAATCCCCTCCAACAATCTCCCCTCTCCAAGTCTAGAGATCGAAATATGAGATAATAGGTCAATCGCGAAACTCACTCAATATAGGCAGTTGTAGTAGTCACAATTGCGACCAGAAGTTCACAATTAGGAGCCTCACAAATGCAAGAAGTGGATTGCAAAAGCGAATAGGCTCCCTCAGCTTCAAATATCACAATTACAACCAGGAAGATAGCAAATATGTCCACATATCGCAAATGCAGACTCTCGTCCGCAATTGCAATTCCAACTTTGCAAATACAAAGCTGGCCTTCTCAATTACCCATTGCAAATGCGATCAAAGTACCGCAAGATAGACCTTCGCAATTGCGAGGTCTGCAGCACCAGCAAAATCTGAACCTTCCCAAAAACTAATATGAAACCAATCCGAGCACCAACAAAATTTGACCAAGGTTTTGATTTTTGTGTAAACTACCTCGAAATGGTGATTCAATGGTTCCAATAGGTTTGTGTGGTAATTTTTGACTTAAGCATATGTTCGGATTTAGATTGGAGGTGGAAGATTTGAGCTTATTTGTCAAAAGTTGACAATTTAAAGTACTGGAGAGTTCTTAAATTTAACGTATAATTGACTTTGATGATATCAGCTCTGAATATTGTTGTGAAACTTGGAATAGGTTTCTTTTGTTGTATGGAACTTGTGTGCAAAGTTTGATTGTGATTTGAATTATTTAGGCTTAAATCGGATGCTTAGTTGGAAGCTTGGAAGTTCTTAAACTTAATAGAAGTACAGCTTGTGGTTTGATTCTTGATTTGTAGATGTCATGATCTCGTATGTGTTTGAGAGATTTGGATATGTCTGGCTAGTGTTTATAGACTTGTTGGTATGATTGGACGGGGTCCTGGAGGGCTCGGGTGAGTTTCGAACCACGCGGAGCATGCTTGTAGAAGTGCTGAGTTGTTGCTGATTATGGGGCGTAGCAATTGCGATAGATGGGTTGCAATTGCAACCATCTCATTTGCAAAGTGGTCGTCGCTTTTGCGACCTGGTAATGCTGGGAGGACCTTGCATTTGCGAGGTATTGTGTCGCATTTGTGATCGGGTGCTTCTGAGGAGACCTTTGCAAGTTGCGACAACGCAAGGTCAGGTGAAGTTTCACATTTACGAGCCTCGCGTCGCATTTGCGAGCCCAGTGTCGCATTTGCGATGCAAGTCCCAGGTCACAAATACGATTATTTACAGCTGAGTTAGAAGTTGAAATTTTGGGATTTAAGCTCATTCTTGTATTTTAAACCCTAGACTTGAGAAGGGCGATTTTGCTAAGAGATTTTCATACAAGACTTTAAGTAATTTTTACTCATTTATAGTTAATTTCAAAAATCTATATGGATTATTAACACCTAAAACATAGACTTTTAAGATGAAATTTGGGGTTTTTACCTACATTATAAGAGACTAAAATTTGAGGTTTTGAGCCATGATTTGGACTTGGATTTGAAAATCAAATATATATATATATATATATATATATA
>MCJB01019634.1:66320-86971 GCA_002018475.1 Nicotiana obtusifolia | reverse complement strand
TATATATATATATATATATATATATATATATATATATATTTGGACTCATGAGGTTATGGGCAGTCGGTATCTACCCCATGACTCAGATTTTGACCATGTAGGCCCGGGGTTAACTTTTGTTGACTTTCTGAGAATTGATTAAAAATTAAAATTGTATTGTTTGGAATCGATTTCTATGATATTGTTTAACATTATTAAGTGATATTTAGCTAGATTTGAGCCGGTCAAAAGTGATTTCTAAAGGGAAGGTTGATTTGCGTTTGTTAAGGAAAGTATCTTGCTTAATCTTGTTGTGATGGAATAACCCTTAGGATTTGACCTTACTTGTCTATTTGGAATGTGTGTGAAGCGACGTTGTCACGACCCAAAATCCACCTAGTCGTGATGGCATCTAACCCAACCCATCAGGTAAAAAATTAGCAACTATCCAACTTAATGAGATTTATTAAGAAAAGAATTGATAATACACCGCTTTTATACAAACAATTTCCCAAGGATTGGTAGTACAAATCATTAGCTTCTAAGATTAGAATTTACAAAGATGGTATGAAATAAATACATCATCTATCTTAAATGTACATAAACAGATTTTTATAAATCTAAGACTGTCATGAACAAGAAGGCAGCTACAACCGGAACGCAGGTACGTCTTCAAATCCAGCTCCCGTCGATCACAAGCAACATCAGCATCCAGCATCTGCACGCAAGGTGCAGAAGTGTAGTATGAGTACAACCGATCCCATGTACTTAATAAGTAACAAACCTAACCTTACGTTGAAAGTAGTGACGAGCTGGGACAAGGGTCGGAGTCCAACTCCAATAACCAGCAACAGTTCATAACAATATAGTAAAGATGGTGCAAGAAATAACTCAATAATAAATGCTCAGCTCGTATAAAAATTCCGGAAACTAAATGCTTCTTTTCAAATATACAGTAAAACTCAAATCCTTTGCCGAAATCACCAAAATATGAGTAGGTTTGTAAAACTGTGATTTTTTCCAAAACCTTACAACAATAATTAAGATGTTTCATTTTTCAGATAGCATGAGGAAAGTACATCTCTACGCTGACATGTCACTATGTAGGTGAAATCATGAATGACCCAATGTCGTACAACATGAGAAAAATGTATCTCTATGCCAGTATGTCAAGTGTGCATGCCAATGCGATGCGACTCAGTGATAAACCATATGCATACTCTCAGAGTATCATTTCACTCAGTTCTCCCATTCACTCAGTCGTCCCAATCACTCAGCACTCGCACTCAGTAGGTACATGCGCTTACTTGGGGTGTGTACAGACTCTGGAGGGGCTCCTTCAGCCCAAGCGCTATATCAACTCAATCATGGCATAAATTAATGAAACATGTTGCGGCGTGCAACCCGATCCCATAAATAGATATAGCCATAAGGCTCGTTGCGGCGTGCAACCCAATCCACATATATACAGCCATAAGGCTCATTGCGGCGTGCAACCCGATCCATATATATCCAGCCATAAGTCGTTCTGGCGTGAAACCCGATCCACATATATATAGATATATCATTCACAGCTCGGCACTCAGGCCCCAACTCAATCACTAACCTCTCCAGTCTCTCGAGCTCTCAATGTCATGAAAAATCAGCCCAAAAATAATGATGTGATGTATCAATAAATGGTAACAGAGACTGAGATATGATATGCATATGAATGCGTATGACTAAGTATGTAAACGCAATATAAGCAGATAACTCAATAGCGAAAATAACCTCGGTGGGTCTCAATAGAATAAGCATGTAGCCTAGACATGGTTTCTAACATGGATCACAGCTCAATAGCTCAAGTACTTATAAATTTCATGGTTACAGGTAAGGTCATGTAACTACACAATAGCACAGAAATAGCCGAGTCACAATTCACACAGTGCACGCCCACACACCCGTCACCTAGCATGTGCATCACCTCAACACCAAACACATAACACGTAATTCAGGGTTTCATACCCTCAGCACCAAGTTTAGAAGTGCTACTTACCTCGAACGAGCTAAATCCAATACCGAGCAAGCCAAATGATGCCTCAAAATGCCATCCCGTGCGTACCGACCTCTGAACGGCTCGAAACTAGCCAAAAGAAACTCAAATACATCAATTAATGCCTAAGGAAACAATTCCAAATGATAAAGGTCGAATCTTTAATCAAAAGCCCAAAATCGACCCAAAATCCCAACTCAGGCCCGCGCCTCGGAAACCAATGAAACTCATAAAATCCGGCAACCCATTCAATTACAAGTCCAACCATACTAGTTTCGCCCAAATTCGACTTCGAATCGATGTTCAAAAACCCAAGAATTCGCTCTATGAAACTTTAGTCAAAAACCCCCAATTTTTCTTTAAAATCCATAACCCAATTACCAAAAACGAAGATAAAATTACGAAATGTAATCACAAGTGAGTTAAGAATGCTTACCCCAAGTCATGGTGAAAATTGCTTCAAAATTATCTCAATCCGAGCCCCCATTCTAAAAATACGATAAAAGAACCAAAACCTCAAAATATATAGAATCTGCCCAGCAAATTCGCATTTGCGAACCAATTTCCACCTCTGCAGACTCGCACATGCAACCTAGCTTCCGCTTCTGCGAATATGTCCAAACTTAGCTGCCATCGCTTCTGCGATCGTCTACCCGCTTCTGCGGTCGTGCTTCTGTGCAAATATTGCCGCATCTGTGGTCCCTCGCCAATAGTCCAATTCTGCTCCTGGGATGAAGTGCCCGCATCTGCGCCTTCGCAGATGCGACGAAAGCTCTGCATTTGCGGACTCCTGCTCAGCAGTGCTCTTACTTCTGTGCTCAAGGACTCGCTTCTGCGACCATCGCACCTGCGCAATTCCAACTGCAGGTGTGGAACACCAGTACCAGCAACTACCAGCAACCAAACACAAATTGAGAAATGGTCCGAACCTCGCCCGGAACTCACCCGAGCCTCTTGGGACTCTGTCCGAATATACCAAAAAGTCCAATAATATAACACGGATATACTCGAGGCCTCAAATCACACATAACAACATCGAAACAACGAATCGCACCAAAAATCAAACTTAAATGAATCTTGAACTTTCAACTTCCAAAACTCGCACCGAAACATATTAAATCAACCCGGAATGAACCCAAATTTTGCACACAAGTCCCAAATGACATAACGAAGATATTCTAATTCTCAGAATCACAATCCGAATTCGATATCTACAAAGTCAACTTCCGGTCAAACTTATGAACTTTCCAAGCCTTCAAATTTTCAACTTTCGCCAATTAGTGCCAAATCCTTCTATGGACATCCAAATGTAAATCTGGGCATATGCCCAAGTCCAAAATCACCATTTGGACCTAACGGAACCATCAAAACTCTATTTCAAGGTCAAATTCACAAAAGTCAAACTTGGTCAATTCTTCCAAATCGATTCCGAATAACCTGAAAACCAAAACCAATGATTCACATAAGTCATAATACATCATTCGGAGCTACTTATGCCCGTAAACTACCGAGCAAGTGCAAATGCTCAAAACGACCGATCAAGTTGTTACAAACGTATAGGATTATTATCTCTTAGAATGAAAAGATAAGCTCATGTACTCATACAAATGATTAAACTTGAACCATAAAAAGCAGAAAATCTAAATAAGGTATAATAAAAAGCTAAAGTCTAAGCGACGTATATGCGGGTGCTATGTATGATTCATGACCAGATTAGACTTTAGCCTTCTATTATGCCTTATCTAGATTTTGTGCTTATTATGATTCAAGTTTAATCATTTGTATGACTACATGAGTTCATGCTAGTGACCATGTTTAGGATTATTATCTCTTAATTGGTCAAGATGGGTTGTTTGTGAAATTATTGCTATAATTGATTTATCCATAGTCATGCTTTACATATAAAGAACACATCCGAACTATATTATTATTATGTCCTTTTGCACCTTTTTTGATTAATGCGAGCATGTGTCTCTTGAGATGAAATGTTATTTTGAATTGTTATGATTATGGCACAATTGGACATATTAAGCGGATATGATTTGAAAATGGAATGAGGTCTCTTTCGTGCGGATATTATATATGGTAGTGGATGTTGTAGCACAAGGTCTTTACTGTGCAGATAAGATGATATTGTTATTATTTTGCACGACTATTATATTCTGCAGTGTGTAGATTTGGATTCATCCTCCGAGGGTCGTCCTCTCATGTTTCTCTCTTGATGTCATACACGCGGATTGTGATAAATTGACAGATATTGGTTAATTCTGATATAGAATCCGTTGATAATGATTTTTGAGCATGAAGGTAGAAGTTTGACCATACGAGTGAATCCTTTATGCCTTATTATGCATTCTATATACTTTCTATGTTGAATTCTAACATGTTATTCGATTCCTTTGTTATAAGATGATGACTAGTTAGTCAAGGTTGAATTTTTCATGTTAAGCTGATATCTCCTGATTTGATATTTGATGATATTGCATCTGTTGTTATATTCTTGTTGCAAATTGTTATGACTGTACAAGTTTATTTGGTTAGTGAGTATCACATGACTTGAACCTCATCACTACTTCACCAAGGTTCGTCTTGATACTTATTGAGTACACCGTACACGTTATCTTGTACTCATACTATGTTTCTACACAAAATGTCCAGATTCGGGCGTTGGCAGTAGCGGACTTAGGAGTGAGCATTGTTGCTGATAGAGCGAATTCAAAGTAGGGCTACAAAGATCGTCCGCAGATCCTTGGAATTCCCTTCCCTTATCTTTTCATACTATTATCTATACATTTATACATTACTGTATTATTTAGAGATTTTCCTTCTATTTCGTTTTAGAGCTCATGGCTTCGTAATACTAGGTTTTATGGATTTGATGTTGTAGTATTTTATGCTATCTATTGTTGAGAATTTATTAGGTTATTTATGCTATTTCAATTATCTTATGACATGTTTCATTCGATTGGATCTATATTGCATGTTGGCTTACCTAATATTTGAGGTTAGGTTCCATTACAATCTATGGTGGAGTTTTTGGATCGTGACAACCCCCAATCCTATGTACGGGAGCTTGCAATTCATACAAGTACTTTTCTCCATGTACTTATGTCCCTTCTTGCCGAGGGAGCTATATCTGTTTATGGATACAGGTTTTGACGCTCTGAATGGACTGGTCACTTGTTGATGCTCCCTCATTCCTCCCATTTGCTAGTAAGCCCTATATCACGGTCGGACCAGTTTTTTTTTTTTTTTTGGTTCAGATAATTACATCTTTTTAGGTAATATTGGGGCCCTATCAACGATGTTATTTTTATTTCGTAATGTCATGGAGGCTCCATAGATATAATGAGTTATGTTATGCTTTTGTCATTCTGGTAGGTCTAATATGTCATGTATGAATAATTATTCTATTGTTAGACGACAACTTTTCAAATTATTAAAAGTTTCGAGAAATGATTTAACTTCCTATAGTTATGCGTTATAATGTTCCTTCTTACATGGTAAGTTGATTCACCCGAATACAAAAAAGGGTCCCGATACAAAGTTTATTTCCCCATGGCCGGAGAGCGACTGACTTATCCAGTCACAGTTAAGGTACCGAGTGTCATGTATATCCATCAAGACCGGAAAGCGTGACACTGCATGAGATATTGTAGGTAATAGAATGAATAGACTAATATAGTACAAAATTGAATTGGATATGGATGAATTTATTTGGAGATAAAACTATAGCAAATCCTTCTCACTATCTTAAATTGGATTGAGAGAATAACATTTGAAGATTGACCAAAAGAGATTATGGTTAGATTCTCGTAATATTATTTACCCTTTAATTTCAACTCGAATAGTAAATAATATTATTAAGTTAATATATAGCTAAATAACGTTTGTTCGTGGTTTGTAGTTATAATAATAAAAATATGTCCAATGAAATAATACGATAAATTTTAAATTTAAAACTAAATTGTAATTTTCCTTAATTTCGTATTCCTTTTTGAATTCAAATCTCTATTTCTATACTTATTCTCCAAAATATTTATTTCTTATTCTCCAAAATATAAGCAACCTCAAATTTTATTCATTATTGGGTCAATTGACCCGGTCAATGGAACATCCATAGTAAGCACAAAAGTCATAGCAGTCAAAGATGACGTTATTTCTACGCACACATTATTTCCAACCCCACACAACATATTGGTTGATAATACGAGCGACTATACAATAGGTCTTTCCCCGCTCCGTCCGAGTAAAGAGAAAAAAGAGAGACGAAGACTCCTATAGCTAGGACAAAGACAATATTCATTCATTCATCACTTTGTGTGTGTGTGTGTTTCCTCTGCGTTCTTTTTCTTCTTCTTTATTCTACTACTACTACTACTACTTGTCTATACGTTGTTGTTTGTCTGCCGGTGGAGGTGAGTGGGTTCAACTCGGTGGAGCTGCGCGTGGTGGAGTTTGTGTACAACTTCAGAATCGCTCGGGTGTTAGGAGTTGGAACAGTAAGTTTTGCAAAGTCAAGCTCCCTCTTTGATCAAGGTAAATTTATCATTTTCTCCTCGATTTTACTCTCAGATCACCAAATTTAATTGAAAATTTGAGTTTTTTTTGTTTTACTTTTTATTTATTTATTAATAATGGGGACTTTATGTTTGTTTTTATTTATTTATTTTTTTTGTTAATTTTGAGCTGGAGTAGAGCTATTCTTTTGATGCTTATAGTTAAAAATTCCAAACATCTGTATAGGAGAGTTTGAGCTGGAAACAGAAATGGACGCGTTTTTGAAATTACAATTTAACCCCTAGCTCTGGAAGAAAATTGCAGAGGGAAAAATGTGTGGTTTTTATTATTTTTAGTTTTTCAAATAGATTTTTATGTACTTGATGATTTATCTTTTGTGTTTGTATGTTTTAAGAAAGTTTTATGGTTGATTATTTATCTTCATTTCTGAGCGATTTAGCATTAAATATAGTGAAAATTACTTTTTCTCTCCCTGCGTAGTGCAGAGGGATAGATATCTTAGAATAAATGCAGCCTCAGCTAAGAAGAAAATGATTCCTATAGGAGCTGTTTCATTTATCCCAATTTATGTGATGCACTTTCCTTTTGAGTCTGTCCCGAAAAGAATGAGACCTCTATTTAGAAATAATTTAATTTTATTTTACCCTCTATGAAATGATTATAGTCATGCAAATGTTTATGGTTTGTTTTAGAAAACAAGATTCAGTAGTTTTTCGTTCTTTCTTTCTTAAACTATGTGTTCAGTCAAACAACATCACATAAATTGGGACAGAGTAGTTGTTATCGAGGTTTAGTTGTTTGTTTTACACTTAAATTTTTTGTGGTGTTTGCATAATTGTGTTGGAGACTTGCATGTCTGTGTAAGGATAACTGAAATATCTGGAGTATCTTGGTTTTAAAGAAGCTCTAATTTGCGTTAAAAGACGACTCTTTTAGTATTTGTGTAAAATGGAGGTGATTAGAGCTTAATGGGTAAAGAAGATTCATGTATTCGTCCCCCAGTAATTTGGAATGATCTATTGACTCTTTAATTTCATTAAGTTTGAAAAATTAATCTTTGTGTAGTCATTGTCCCTTAATCTACTGGTAATAGCATTCTGGGTTAAGAAGTGGGAAAGGAGGGTTTTCTGAATTGGGTTTTCAAAAAATGACCTTCTGTCTTTTTCATATTGTTTTCACAGGATTATGGAGAGTGAAGTTTGACTGAGCCAATCTTCATGCAGTATAAATAAGCTAGACTTGAAGCTTTTGTGCTGCAGCAGATTTATCAGAGAAAATGTTGGAGGCTCCAAAGTTCGCAGGACTTATCGACTTAAATGAGAACCATGATAATTATGGCATCACCCAAAATTTTTACCATAAGCTTGGCGAGGGCTCAAACATGTCAATCGACAGTTATGGGAGCTTGCAAATGAGCATTGGTGGAGGTTCGGTTGCGATGTCAACGGATAACAGCAGTGTTGGATCAAATGGTTCCCACACACGTATTTTAAACCACCCGGGCCTCAAGCGCGTTCGCAATAACCATACCACGGCAGCTAGTGTAAATAGGGGGAGAGTTTCTCAAGGGTTGAGTGATGATGCCCTAGCTCAAGCTTTGATGGATCCTCGATTTCCTACCGACGGGCTTGAGAATTATGATGAGTGGACAATTGATTTGAGGAAGCTAAACATGGGTCCAGCTTTTGCTCAGGGGGCTTTTGGGAAACTCTACAAGGGAACATACAATGGTGAGGATGTTGCTATCAAGCTTCTAGAGAGGCCAGAAAATGATCTTGAGAGAGCTCAGTTGATGGAGCAGGCATTTCAGCAGGAGGTCATGATGTTGGCAAGGTTGAAGCATCCAAACATAGTGCGTTTTATTGGTGGATGCCGTAAACCTATGGTCTGGTGTATTGTGACTGAATATGCGAAAGGAGGATCAGTGCGTCAGTTTCTGGCCAGGAGACAAAATCGATCGGTGCCCTTGAAGTTAGCGGTGAAGCAGGCATTAGACGTGGCAAGGGGGATGGAATATGTACATGGCCTGAATCTGATACACCGTGACCTGAAATCTGACAATCTACTGATTGCTGCGGACAAGTCGATCAAGATTGCGGATTTTGGGGTTGCTCGTATTGAAGTGCAGACTGAAGGAATGACACCAGAGACTGGAACATACCGCTGGATGGCTCCGTAAGTGTCTGGACTCTCTAGCAGCCTTATTAAATCATCTTATCTTATTCCTGTCTATGGTCTTCGGCGTTACCCCTTAACAGAGCTATGTTAGTTGTTTCACTCTCTTTGGAATACTTCATCTATTTTTTGTGTTAGTTTTATAGTTTCCAACGTCCTCCCGCTAAGTATATTTGATTCATATATGTTAGATATTCGTGCCTATATGGTACAACCTTTTACTTACGAAGAAAAAAGAGGAATGGTTACAAACAGAAATATGTTTGTTCAGCATGATATATTTGCTTGGACAATAAATTCGTACTATAACCTTCTCTCGATGGTCTGAAGTATAACAGCATGTTGCATATCTTTTTCAAAATTGAAAGGTAATGTGTGCTTAATAGGGAGCGTTTTCCCTTAAGATATTTTTGTTTTTGTACTTTTTCTCCTTGAACTATGGAAAGGCAACACCACTATCCCTTCTGTATACTCCACCTTAACTTGAATGTATAACATGCTTATTCCGTGTGCTGCGCTCCACTGTTTCTGGTCATTAATAATTGAAAGTATTGTATGGATCATGGATGTACTGCAATTTAATCTGGCCAATTATTTCATATTTGAATATTAAAAATTAATCACTGGTGTCATGTAAAATTACTTTTTCACAAGAAAAGAAAAAAAGGAAATAAAAGGGGAAAAACGCGTAAAAAAGGGAAGAGACATCAGTTGGGTAAAGACTCTAATTGTAAAGACTTCTCAGTAGTTCATTACTTATTAACAAAAAAAAAAGTTAGAATATTTCACTATCAGTTAGTGTTTTGAATACTTTCCATCAGCAAATTGCTAAAGATTAGAAGCAAATTGCTTGTTACTGAAGAATAAAAAGTAACAGGGGATGGTAGTTCATACTTCATACAACTATAACTACAACTACAACAACTATGCCTCAATCCCACACTAATTCTGGCTGTGTTTGAAAATTGAATTTGGTATTAAGAATATGCAGTAATGTTCTTTAACTAAATTTCTTTTGGAGTAAAAAGAGCTAGAGTGCGATTTTCTATGTAACTACAACCTATGCCTCAACAACAGCATGTTGCATTCCTTTTTCAAGGTTGAAAGTTAGTGTGTGCTTGATAGGAAGCATTTTCCCTTGAGCTATTTTTTGAACTTTTTCTCCTTGAAATATGGAATGGTAATACCATTAAACCATCTATATACCCTGCCTACAACTGAGTGTATAACACGCTTATTCTGTGTGTTGCACTCCACTATTTCTGGTTGTTAATAATTGAAGTGCTGTACTTTACACTATGGATATACTACAATGTAATCTGTCCAGGATTAGTTAAAAGCTATTTAAGAGTGTCATGTATAATTACTTTTTTTTTAACCAAAAAAGGAAAAAAGAAATAAGAAAGAGATGTTAGTTGGGTGAAGATTCTAATTGTAAAGACTTCTCAGTAGTTCATTTCTTATTAAGAAAAAAAAATTGAATGTTTCACTGTTCTTTAGTGTTTTGACTACTTTTCAACAGCAAATTGTTAATTGTTTCTGGAAATTGACTTTGGTACTTAAGTATGCAATTAGCCAATTGTGTTCTTTTCCTAAATTTCTTTTTGGAGCAAAAAGATCTAGAGTGCGATTTTCTGATGTAATTTTCAATAGAGCATAACCAAAGGAGAGTGCTCCCTAATTATCAAAGGAGGTGCTTTAACAGTCTCTATGGTGCAACTCTCCAAGAAGAATAACAAGTTGTACTTTCTTTTTAAATCTGCCTTCCTCCTAATGCAACTAGTCTGCAGTACAGTGAAGTTGCTACCTATTCATTAAAAAATTTCCTTTTCTTGATTTGATATGTCTACAACTCCCTTTCTCCGTTCCAATTTCTGACACTGTTTCCATTTCCCAAAATGTTTGATATTATTACATGCAATTTTCACAACTTTTAAGAATTTTAGAGCCCGTTTGGACATAAGAATTTTTTTACAATTTTCAAAAGATTTTCACTTTTTTTCGAAACTGGTGTTTAGCCATAAAATTTTCAATTTTCACTTGAAGATGAATTTTGGAATTTATTGAAAAACTCCGAAAAACTGTTTTTCAAAATATTCACTCAGATTACTCACAAAACTTCAAAAACAACCCAAAATTATATTCATGTCCAAACACAACTATAATTTTCAAATACCATTTTCACTTGAGAAAAAATTTCACTTTTTCTTGGATTTTACAATTCTTATGTCCAAATGCCCACTTAGTTCTTTTAGCTACTAAAATTTTGAGCTTTGATTTGATGGTCTCTCTATAAAACTAAGTTTTTAACCATAACTCTGATATTTTCTTCTACTATGACTAATATAATTTCTAAGTCAAATTAACGTCATAAATTCTACTTAGAGTTGAATATCATTGTTAGTTTTACAGATATGTATATAATAGAGTCTTGTCCCACATTGGAATAGGAGTAATATGTGCTTGTAGAATATAGCTATAAATAAGGACCTCTGGTATTGTATCAAACATCAATAATAATATATTTTCTTTCTCCCGTGCTTTCTCACATGGTATCAGAGCTATCGTGAGAGATTTATCGCTGTGCATAAATTCCAGTGACTCCGGGAAGAGAAATCAGTCACCAGAAGTCTTTTTCCGGCGACCTATTTCAAGGCTATGTGCGTCTGGTTTGTCTCTGTTAGTGTTGTGCAAAATCCAACACTACCACAAGAGTCGCCAGTGTCTTGCGACCAAACCCTAGTGAAAATCTCCGGCAGCAGCAGCTTCACACGCTCCCACGTGCCTCCAGAAGCTCACGCGCGTGAGCTCACGCGCTGGCGCGTATGACCAGTTCCGGCCATTTTTTGAAAAATTTCCTTCAGAGCAGTTGGGTCGCCTGGTAATTCCGATCCTACCCTTACTGTTTTCGTTTCATTTCAACCACTTTGAGTTTTTTCCGGCAGCTACAGTAGTCTTTTACTCTGTTTCAGTGAATTACAGTTTGATTCTTTCTCTTATTTGGTAATAATTTGCAACATGTCTTTCGGATATGATGTTTTTGGATCTAGAAACATGAGTTCTGGAAGCTCTAGTGCTATGATTACCTTGGAACCTTTAATTGGAAGTTCAAACTACTTAGCTTGGGCTTCATCTGTCGAGTTGTGGTGTAAAGGTCAAGGTGTTCATGATCATCTAATCAAACAGTCTAGCGAAGGAGATGAAAAGGCGATAATACTTTAGGCAAAGATTGATGCTCAGTTATGTAGCATCTTGTGGCGATCTATTGATTCCAAGTTGATGCCCTTATTTTGTCCATTCTAGACATGTTATTTGGTTTGGGCAAAGGCTCGTACCTTATACACTAATGACATATCTCGCTTCTATGATGTGATATCGCGGATGACAAACTTAAAGAAGCAGGAATTAGATATGTCTACTTACTTGGGTCAAGTACAGGCAGTCATGGAGGAATTTGAGAAATTGATGCCGGTTTCTGCTAGTATCGAGAAACAACAAGAGCATCGACAGAAGATGTTTCTAGTTTTTACCCTCACTGGACTTCCTAATGATCTTGATTCAGTACGCGATCAGATTTTGGCTAGTCCGACTGTCCCTACAGTTGATGAAGTATTCTCTAGATTACTCCACCTTGCTACAGCACCAAGTCACCCAGTGACCTCATCACCGATACTTGATTCCTCTGTTCTCGCAACAGCGGATGTTCTGGCTTCTCAAACTATGGAGAATAGACGGGGAGGAGGTCGTTTTGGAAGATCTAGACCCAAGTGTTCTTATTGTCACAAACTTGGATACACTCGTGAAATGTGCTATTCCTTACATGGTCGTCTACCCAAAAATGCTTACATTGCTCAGACCGAGACTACAGGAACCATGGATTTTCGTTATCTAAAGAATAATATAATGAGCTCCTCTAGTATCGCGCAAGTAAGCAGACATCTCCACAAGTAGCCTCGGTTGCTCAGATTGATACTTCAATTTGCTGGTAATTCTTTTGCGTGTGTTTCCTGGTCTAGTACTCTTGGGCCATGGGTCATGGACTCATGCGCTTCTTATCACATTTCTGGTAATATATCACTTTTGTCAAATATTGTATATTCATAGTCTCTTCCCACTGTTACTTTAGCCAATGGATGTCAAACTAAGGCCAAAGGAGTTGGGCAAGCTCATCCCTTGTCTTCTATCACCCTAGATTCCGTTCTTTATGTCCCTGGCTGTCCTTTTAGTCTTGCATCTGTTAGTGTTTAACTCGTGCACTCCATTGTGGTATATATTTTATTGACGATTCTTTTATTATGCAGGACCGCAGTACGGGACAGACAATTGGTACAGGACGTGAATCAGAAGGCCTTTATTACCTTAACTCACTCGGTTCCTTCACAACATGTCTAGTTACAGATCCTACAAACCTAATCCACAGACGTTTAGGACATCCGAGTGTATCCAAACTTCAGAAGATGGTGCCTAGTTAATCTAGTTTGTCTACATTAGATTGTGAGTCGTGTCAGCTCGGAAAACATACGCGAGCTTCCTTTCCACGTAGTGTTGAGAGTCATGCAGAGTCTGTTTTCTCCTTAGTTCATTATGATATATGGGGTCCTAGTAGAGTTAATTCAACCATGGGATTTCGTTATTTTGTCAGTTTTATTGATAATTATTCAAGGTGTACTTGGCTTTTCTTATGAAAGATCGTTCTGAGTTATTTTCTATATTCCAGAGTTTCTGTTCTGAAATCAAAAACCAATTTGGTGTTTCTATTCGCATTTTTCGCTGTGATAATGCCTTAGAATATTTATCTTCTCAGTTTCAGTAGTTTATGAATTCTCAAGGAATTATTCATCAGACATCTTGTCCTTATACCCCTCAGCAAAATAGGGTTGCAGAGAGAAAGAATAGGCACCTTATTGAGACTGCTCGCACACTTTTAATTGAATCTCGTGTTCCGTTGCGTTTTTGGGGCGATACAGTTCTCATATCTTTTTATTTGATTAATCGGATGCCTTCATCTTCCATGAAGGATCAGGTTCCGCCTTCAGTATTGTTCCCCCAGTCACCCTTATACTCTCTTCCACCTCGTGTTTTTGGGAGCACATGTTTTGTTCATAACTTAGCACCTGAGAAAGATAAGTTAGCTCCTCGTGCTCTCAAGTGTATCTTCCTTGGTTATTCTCGTGTTCAGAAGGGATATCGTTCAGCTGATGTCACATTCTTTGAGTCTGAACCTTTCTTTACCTCTGCGGACCACCATGATATATCTGGCGTCTTACCTATACCGACCTTTGAGGAATTTACTATAGCTCCTCCTCCACCTTCGACCACAGAAGTTTCACTCATACTAACCGATGATGAGTCTAGTGTTGTTTCACCACTCTTGACTTATCATCGTCGTCCACGCACTACATCAGGCCCAACTGGTTCTCGTCCTGCACCTGTCTCTGCTCCTACTACGGATTTGTCTCTTCATAGTACACCGATTGCACTTCGGAAAGGTATACGGACCACACTTAATCCTAATCCTCATTATGTTGGTTTAAGTTATCATCGTCTGTCATCTCCCCATTATACTTTTATATCTGCTTTGTCCTCAGTTACCATCCCTAAGTCTACAGGTGAAGCATTGTCTCATCCAGGTTGGCGACAGGCTATGAGTGACGAGATGTCTGCTTTACATACTAGTGGTACTTGGGAGCTTGTTCATCTTCCTTCAGGTAAATCTATTGTTGGTTTTCGTTGGCTGTATGCAGTCAAAGTTGGTCCTGATGGCCAGGTTGATCGACTTAAGGCCCATCTTGTTGCCAAAGTATATACTCAGATATTTGGGCTCGATTATAGTGATACCTTCTCTCCCGTGGCAAAAGTGGCATCAGTCCGCCTTTTTCTATCCATGTCTGCGGTTCGTCATTGGCCTCTCTATCAGCTAGACATTAAGAATGCTTTTTTTCACGGTGATCTTGAGGATGAAGTTTATATGGAACAACCACCTAGTTTTGTTGCTCAGGGGGAGTCTCGTCACCTTGTATGTCGCTTGCGTCGGTCACTTTATGATCTAAAGCAGTCTCCTCAAACCTGATTTGGTAAGTTCAGCACGGTTATCCAGGAATTTGGCATAACTCGTAGTGAAGCTAATCACTCTGTGTTTTATCGGCACTCTGCTTCAAATCTCTGTATTTATCTGGTAATCTATGTTGATGATATTGTTATTACTGGCAATGATCAAGATGGTATTACCAATCTGAAGCAACATCTATTCGAGCACTTCCAAACTAAGGATCTAGGCAGATTGGAGTACTTTCTAGGTATTGAGGTTGCTCAGTCTAGCTCAGGTATTGTTATTTCTCAAAGAAAATATGCTTTAGACATTCTTGAGGAGACAGGGATGATAGGTTGCAGACCTGTTGACACTCCGATGGATCCGAATTCTAAACTTCTGCCAGGACAAGGGAAGCCGCTTAGCAATCCTGCAAGCTATAGGCGGCTGGTTGGTAAATTAAATTATCTCACAGTGACTAGACCCGACATTTTTTATCCTGTGAGTGTTGTAAGTCAGTTTATGAATTCTCCTTGTGATAGTCATTGGGATGCAGTTATCCCGCATTATTCGGTATATAAAATCGGCTCCAAGTGAAGGGCTACTGTTTGAAGATCGAGGTCATGAGTAGATTGTTGGATACTCAGATGCTGATTGGGCAGGATCACCTTCTAATAGATGTTCTACGTCTGGATATTGTGTGTTAGTAAGAGGAAATTTGGTGTCTTGGAAGAGCAAGAAACAAAATGTAGTTGCTTGGTCTAGTGCAGAAGCAGAAGATCGAGCAATGGCTATGGCAACATGAGAGCTAGTATGGACCAAACAATTACTCAAGGAGGTGAAATTTGGTGAAATCAGTGAGATGGAACTTGTGTGCGATAATCAAGCTGCCCTTCATATTGCATCAAATCCGGTGTTCCATGAGAGAACTAAACACATTGAGATTGATTGTCACTTCGTCAGAGAAAAGATACCCTGAGGAGAGATTACTATAAAGTTTGTGAGGTCAAATGATCAACTTGCAGATATTTTTACCAAGTCCCTCACTGGTCCTCGTATTGGTTATATATGTAACAAGCTCGATACATATGATTTGTATGCACCGGCTTGAGGGGGACTGTTAGTTTTACAGATATGTATATAATAGAGTCTTGTCCCACATTGGAATAGGAGTAATATATGCTTGTAGAATATAGCTATAAATAAGGACCTCTTGTATTGTATCAAACATCAATAATAATATATTTTCTTTCTCCCGTGCTTTCTCACAACCACCATATAAAATGAGACTGGAGGAAGTTATATAATATTGTATGCGAGGACGCTTCAAGTTTATGGTAAACTTTAATACGAGGAAGCAATAGGGAATGTCTTTGGTGTACAAAGATAAGAACATAAGACCACCTCTAAATCTCATATCATAACTCGTTGCTAGTAATACTTTGTGAAACATTAGCCATTTTGGTAGTTTTAGCCATTTTAACTTAAAAAGTTGAGCTTCTTTCATGGCATGTCCTTATTTTTGACTAGATAGAGAGAGGCAGACTATGCTCCAATATTTATTTCCCCATTTCGAAAGATGGAAGTAGAAAAATGGATATTTTCATCGGATCCAGCTTGTTTGATTTGTACTCTATTCATTACCATTCGTGCTGAGACTTTTCTGTATTGAAATATGAGTTCTGAGAATATATCACGTTGAGTATGCTGATGAATATCTTTCTGCTTTCGTGCTTCTTATGGAAGGTTGAGTTAACAGGAAACTTGAAGTAGTGCCTTTAATTCCTTTCTTTGTAGATCTGTTTGTGAACATTCTTTTGGACAAGAATTTTAGAAGGAAGATTGAATGCTGGTTCAAAATTCATAAATGAGTAAAAGTGGGAGCCAATCGCTGTCTGACTTTTAGGTGGCCAAACTAGAATTCCCCTTGCAAAGTTGGAGGAAAGGCAGTGTGTTTTTTCTATGAGTAGACGTGGAAACTAAATGTTTTAGGTGTTTTCACTATTGATCTGTGGAGAATTCAAAATGCTTTTGGTTGCTTGAGGTCTGATCTATGTTGGTTTCATATTGGTTTCTAATTTTAGCTCGATGAGGCCAGCAATTGGTCCTTTAATCTGACGTGGTTAAATAAAATTGTTGTTGGTAAAGCACGCGAGTAATATGCTTTTCAACATTTTAGTTTTAGTTTTCCTTTCGTCGCAAATGAAGCAGACTGGGGTATATAGTATCCTATCTTAGATTATCACATCTAGGGAAATAGATTAACTCACTTTATTTGAATTGCTTTCATAGAAAGCCTAGCAAATCTTATTCATAATGCACTGACATAGTCTTGACAACCTAACTGATTTCAAATAGATATTACTGCTTGTCTAAAGTTCAGAGAGTAGAATAGCACAACAGAAGTTGTCTGTCATGGCATGAATTAATGAAGTCTTTGGGAGGAAAGCTAAAGAAGTGAGTGAGGGTTGGGTCTTTCCCTTTTATCCTCATACCTGGAGCATTTCCTTTCCAGGTTAGCATATTTTACTGATCCCATACAGCAGCACTTTATTTATTGAGGTTTATTATGAATTGACCTTTGCTGGAGAAAGTGCTATTGTTCTATAAACAAAAGGACATTCTCCTCAATCCTTCCAACTAGATAGGTAGCTCTTCTTTTCCTCATTTTCCCTGCAGGAAGATGTCATAAGCTTGGCACATCAACTACTAATGGGACTCCTATTCTTGAGATTTTTTTAGTTCATAAAGAAGGGTAGATTCGTTTAGATAGCTGCGAGAGAAGCGGTGATTCTGTCGTGCTTACTGGGGGAGAGGCAGCTCCCGGACCATCTTTTCCAGCTAGGTAGTGAGCAATCACTCAACAATGAACACTATTGAAAGCGGCTGGAAATGAGTACCTTCCCTTCAAATACTTTTTGTTGGGATCCCGTTGTGACAATCGCTCTATAGTCTGATTCAGTTATGGTTCAGTTACTTAAGCTTACAGATACGTTCATTTGGTGGTTTAGTTGCTTAGTTTCCCGGTCATAACTAGTCTTGTTTAGCATGGTTGTTACCATCTACACTTAGCTGTTGTCACATCAGATTTTGTTCAATGTCTCTGCGTACCACATCCTTTTACCTTACTTTAATAATGTTGACCAATCAAAAAGATAAAAATTTGACTGATTACCTTTCAGGCTCGCTTTTTCCTAAGATGGTGCTCGTGTTACTCAAGATAATTTCCAACACCATGTTCTAGATCTAGAGGACAACTTTACTAGATTTTTCTTGCCAATCAACAACTTAGAAGTATGGTTGTGTGGGTTAAGGCATTGGTATGCTTAATCGACATGAGAAGGAGAACATGGAGTATAATTTATTTCCAGCACGGGGGGTTCTTTTTTAGTCTTTTGTTAGCATATCTCGTCAGACAAGCTTGTTTTAAAGAAGTTTTATTCTTAAACATACAAGGGATAATCACTTCTTGTTGGAATAAGTTAAGAGGCACAGAAGTGCTGATCCCCCTCCTTTTTAATTCACATTTCTCATCAGACAAATTTGGGATTTCAAAAACTATTTCTTAGAAATACAATTGGTTCAACACTTGGTCGAGAGGCACAAAAGTGTTCCTTCTTTGTAGAATAGAGCATCCATTTTGTGTGTCTCGACTTTTTGCAACAATTCCAATATTTGCAAGTCGAAAGGAAGAGGACTCCTGATTCTTGGAAGTTGAATCCAATTCTTCCAAAATTTTCTACTTACCAAAAAAGTAAAAGAAAAACTTCCAAAATTTTCTATTTCAGTCAACAACCTCTTACTAGATGATATTAAGTAGAGTGCGGGAATTAGCTCCTTTGGCACTCACATGGACGATATGGGAAGATGAACATGGAGTGTTGGAAGGAGTAGAACATTCCCTTGTATAGTTTTCAATATTTTTAAAAGCGAAAAGCCCAAAAAAAAAAACGACAAGGTCCCTGGGACATTAAGTGGAAAACTGCGAAGTGAAGCGCACAATTTATTGAAAATAAAGTACCAAAAATAAATGAATTTAAACTATAATAATTAAATTGCAATTAACATAACTAATTTCAACGTAAGAAAGGAGCTTAATAAGAAATCTCTAAGAACTTCGAATACCATACCTCAGGCCAGTGGACTGTCTGGCTTGAAAGAAACAACAGGATTTTTGAAGGCACTATGAGAAACATTCTCAGCTTTAAACAAAGATGTATTTTTTTGTTAGCTTTTTGGTGCAATCTGGTTATTGAACATGATATAGATGGAATGCTAGAAACAATAGAGTGTTTGCACAACTTGTAATTATGCCTGATGCACTGGCTAAGTGCATAAATTTATAACATCTTTAATTACTTATCAAAGAAAAATAACTAATTTCAATGTACAATATTGCCGATGGTAATCCAACTTCTCAAATACATTTGACGAATAACTTATTCTAAGTGTTTTTGGTGCACCCATGAAGTTCCTATGCATATAGAAGATTGGATGACATCTATAGATAACCATATATGTGTAGGTTCTCTACTTTTTGGTATACAACTTGTATATGAGACTTTTCCCACATTAATAAAATTATTTACCTCAAAGAAACAGAAAATTAATGCAACTCCTCAAAGTTGAGATTTTCAAAGAACTGGCTGTTTCTCGTCAAGATCTAGTAGCTTCTGCTCCAGCTGTTGAAGTAAACTAGCCATCTTTCCATCTCCCAACCAAAGCAGTACCTACAGATTTCCAACATCCACAAATCCCCTGATTTATGTTTAAGCTTTCATTTGGTAGGAAAATGTGAAAAATGGATTTATATATTATTTTTTTTGTGTTTCAAATAGGACATTTCTTTTAGAAATTCTCTGAAAAAGATGGTGATTCTAGCTTCCAGAAATAGTGTCGAAATGCTTGTGATTAGAACAGATGCATGAGGTTGCTCAGGTGATATTTAGGTTTTTGCTAATGTGGGTGAGATTAGCACATCAGCGTCATGGTAGATTTATCTAAAACTTATTAGTGGATGACTTGTTGAAGGAAAATATGAAATATGCTTTTTGACTAGTGTAATAATGGTCTTGCCTAAATTACCAAAAAAATAAATAATGGTCTTGCCTAAATCTTCATATCAGTTAAAGTTGTTGCCCAGCATGTGAAGGCACTCTGTATAAGTTAAATCTAGTTTTGATTTCTATTCATCCGAAAAAGGAAATTACGTTTCTAGTGAGAAATCTGTGTTGTAGCAATTCTGCCTAGTATAGATATTTTTGCTTCCAGTTTTGCAATATATTAGGATTCTTCTCATTTGGAAAAAAAGAAAAACATCCAAAATCGTTTAGCATGTATGTTTCATTGTTGGTTACTTGAGTGCATTTACTCTGATATGCAGGGAGATGATCCAGCATCGAGCTTACACCCACAAAGTCGATGTTTATAGTTTTGGCATCGTTCTGTGGGAACTCATAACAGGGATGCTTCCCTTCCAGAAAATGACCGCTGTGCAGGCAGCTTTTGCTGTTGTCAACAAAGGTGTTCGTCCAGCAATCCCCAATGATTGTTTGCCTGTCCTAAGTGAGATCATGACCCGCTGCTGGGATGCTAACCCTGATAATAGGCCACCATTCTCTCAAGTGGTCAGAATGCTCGAGGTTGCAGAGACAGAGATCATGAGAACTGTCAGAAAGGCCCGTTTTAGGTGCTGCATGAGCCAACCGATGACTACTGATTAATGTGGGAAGAGGAATCTAGAAGCAGTAAGAACAGGAGTAAAGGATTTGGGAAGGCCAAAAAAACATCTGATTTTAAGTCCTTTATGTGTATCTATTAGGAATAATTTCTTTGTTCGATTGGAAAGGGAGTAAGTTATGAGAACTCTTTGTTTCATTGTTGTATCCTTTTAAACCCCCCCCCCCCCCCCCCCCC